>APFE030683054.1:0-38966 GCA_000404065.3 Pinus taeda | reverse complement strand
TCCTGAGTCGCTTGCAGCTTTAGTGGTGGGAAGAGGTGAAGAAGGAACAACGTTAAGTTCTTTGAGTAGTAATTTTTGCTGATGTTTTAATTTACTAAGTTTAAACATGGTGATGTTTGCCTTAGTTTTCTTCATGTCATCGACAATATTATAATCCATCGAATCAGAAACTACCAATGTTTTAGATGACGAAGGGGTAGTGGAGGATGATGGCTGATTCTGAGATACTATTGCGGAGGGCTTCCTTGCGGGTACCTTTTCTTTTGCAGTATTGGTTCCAGCACTCCTTTTCTTTAGATTAGGCTAAACTGGTTCGGGAGTAGCTTTACTCCTTGTAGTGACAGGAAAGGCTTCTTGCTCAGCGTCAATATCGGAATTAGGGAGTATAAAGTCCCACATCCTGTGACATTCAACTACTTCCTCTTCTTCTTCTTCAGATGGTGTAATTGTTTCTTCTTCTTCTTCTTCCTCAAGATCCGAGTCTGCGTATGATATAACATTTGGAGGCTTGGACTTGGGTTTCTTGAAATTCCTATATGGTTTCTTTGTTGAGGATTCTGATACTTGTTTCTTGATTTTAACCATTTCGTTCAACATGGTTTTAAGGACTTTCTGAAGGCCCTCCATGTCATATGGATCCTTAGTGATCTTTTTCTTTGAGTCATATTTAAAGGACACTTTTTTAGATTTTCGTTCTTCCAGGGCAGTTTTCTTTTCTAAGGCTATTACACTTTTTTCCACAGCGAGTGCTTCCTTCATATTTTCAGCCAATGTAGGCTGTTTAGCCCTATCCAAAAATATGGCTATGTTTGAGGGTAAGGCAGTGATATACCACTCGCTTCTAACTTGTTCGCTTGGCTTATCATTAGTAGGGATTTTGTTCAAGAGTTTGTTGAATCTGGAGTTGAACTCCTTAATGGGTTCTCTTGATTCGATCCTTAAATTGGAAAGGTCATGGACGAGTGTAGCCAAGGATCTGTCATCGCCGTATTTGGTGAGAAATTGTTCCTGGAAGATATTCCAACTTGTGATAGATCCAAAGGGCAAGGAAAAATACCAAGACCCTGCAGATCCTTGCAGTGTATAGGGAAATAATCTTACTACCACATCTTCTTCAGTGACTCCCTTTAGATTGACTGGCAACATAAAATTGTTTATGTGTTCTTCTGCCGAAGTTCCAACATCCAGATTGAATTTGGGTATCCATTTTTTGGGGTAATCGGGTAACGGATGTAAAGGTGCAGGCATGGTGACTGCACCAGGACTTCTCCATGGTCTTTGAGCCATTTTAGGAGTACCAACAATTGCCTGTAGTGTTCCAGGTGCTTGAGGGGGAGGTAAAAGTACAAACGGAAAATATTGTGATGTTTGAGATGAAGTCCCTTGGTGAACAATAATATGTAGTGGTGAAGTGGGTGTTCGACTTCGCACAGGTGATGATGAAATGGAAGATGATGGAGAAAAGGTTTCACTACCAGAACCTTCAGCGGTCTTTTTAATCGTTTTCCTTTCGGGTAAAGGAAACTCGGGTGGTTCAATACCTAGCTTCTCACTTTGGAGTCTGGTAAGGTGAGGGGGTAAGCAAAATTGCGAAGTCTGACTGCCTTGTGATACTTCAGATCTAGGAGGCGAAATTGAGAAGCCTTGAAGTTTCTGGATGATGGATTGAACTTCAGGGGACTCCGGACTTAAGTGTTCTGAAGTATGATGTAATTGAGCAGTAGTGGTTGATTCTTCTTCGTCTCGTCTAGATACTGGAGATTCAGAATGCGAATGAGATGTCTGAGGAGAGGTGGAGGGTGAATTACTCTTTGAATGGTTTGTAGGTGTTTGCTTACTCGCCATTCATAGCGGATGCCCTCCTTCTAGTGCCAGAAATGTTGAGGACTCAAAAATCGCTGCATGAACATTGGGGGATAACCACCCGGTCTGGACCTTAGTACAGCTCCTTTTCCGTTTGGGATGGTGGCTCCGACTGGAGATAACGGGACCAGTGTCCTGATAATGAATAAAAGGGATGGATGGGTGATGAATAGTTTGCTTTTGATGATAGGCGACTAGCTTATTCTATTGACAAAACTAGCGAAACTAATACTAATCCCGGGAACAACTTATTCATTCGGAATGCAGTGTTAAATAATCCTTATCTATCTAACAGGCATATAGATGACTCTGTAAAATAAACATGAGATATTCAATCATTCAAAGATTACTTCATATGAATAGTCACAATGAAGCGATTAATACAAATTACTACATTCACTATTTATATCATCGATACATATATACGATTGAAAGAGAAGCATGTTATAAACAACCAATAGTGGGATGCATAAAAGATGCTGCGAAAAGCACATATACGTATAAGCGATAATAGCAAGAGCATTTAAATAACAATTCATATAACAGGAATGAGTATAGACGCAGATAATAGTACCATGTGAGCTGCTACTCAATCCCAGATATCAATCGCTATTTACAATTCTTCCTTCAACACAGAAATGCTTTTAAACAAAGACAATAGTGCACATTTGCATAAAACATTTCCTCATTAAAATCAGAATCATTGCTCCAGTTTCATAAAATAATATCCCTGAAGTACAATAGTGCAACTTCAGGGTTTAAGTCATATACAAAACTTTACGACCCTTTCTAAATGCATGAAAGGGTCTATAAATACTACTAAGCTAATTTAAAAAATCTATGAAACAAAATCCTACTAAATTGGCATCAGTAAATGCGATCCATCTCCTTGGGGTGATCTGGCAGTCGGCGATCTGAATCATGACTCAGGCTGTTTGCCATTAAACCTGAGCTGGCTTATCGCAAGCATCGGCTCCACTTCTGGCGGTATGTTGAGGTGCAAGCTGAATTGGGCGGCAAAGGTGGCATCCTGAATGTCTGGTATGATATACCCGACAGCATCTGTAAGGCATTTTAAGGCGGCTCTTTTGCTGTATGGCTTCACTAAGAAGAACCAATAGGCATCCCATGTTAAATTGTTGATCCCCGCGATTAATCTTGCATTTTTCTCCAGCTCCGAGTAGCATGAATGCTCCAACATCTTCGTTGTTGTTAATTGGCCTGGAGTACATTGGGAAATCATATTAGTCAAATAAAGCGTATTATTTACTAATTCAACCAAATTACCAGTGGTTGCTTTGCATCTAAAAATCGCTCTTTCTGCCTTCATTAACTGAGATTGCCATTCTGTGAATAATATTTCTTTGCGCGATTCCAGAATTCTCGGTAGATTAGTCGCCTGGCCTTGATCGGAATCTTGCCATTCTATAAAACTTGTCAGTGTTTCTTCGGCCTGATCCAAATCGGTCCTTGCCTTTTCTACCTTTTCGCTTATGGATGCTACTAACTCGCACAATGGTTCTGCTTGTGTAATTTGCTGACATAGGAGATTAACCTGGTTTATCAATGCCTTATTTAATTGAAGCGCTTCTGCTTTGATCGTACTGTTCCTCTACAAGACAGAGGACCCAAACGGCACGGATTTGTACCTCTACGACAAGCAAGAATTCACCAGTTTCTTCTGTCGTTGATTCTTTTGATTCTGCCATTGATTAAGCATCTGGCACCGGACATCGCCACCCTGGAACTAGCAAATGAACCGGGTACGAGTGCTCTATGAAGGGGTGAGGAAGATATTTGCATGAATTCATCTAACTGAGGGAATCTTTTCATTTTCTCAATTTGAGTTGACAATTGAGCGATTTTCTCATCTTTAGCTCTTATCGTTCCCTCAGTCGATATTCTTAATTGCTCCAATGCTGCCAATAATTCCTTTTGCCTTTGGATTGCATTCTCACCAATCCTTTGTTTCTCGTCTTGTAATTGCTTAGTCAGCTGATAATTGTTCTGCTGCTGTACTAGCAATTCCTGCTCCGCCTGCTCTGCCTTTTGCTGAACTTCCGATAATTGCACCTTTAGCGAAAAGATGTCTTGATCCTTCGCTTTCAATAAAATTCTCACCTCTGATGCTTTATCAATGGTCGCTGCTGAATATGCTCCAGCGTATTGCGATAGCTTGTTTAAGTCATCGGAGGGGTCAAATTCCTCTTTCCACACAAAATTGCCTGTCACTGTTAATTCAGGGAATAGAGAAGGTTGATCAGCCCTTCTCCTTTTCCTCTGTCGCTTTACAACAGCTTTATGCTTAGGGTTGTAAAATACATCCAAAGGGGGAATCTCTTCAATTTGAAAAATGATTTCGCCTGATGGATCCTTAGGAATTATTTCTGTTTGTTTTGAGTTGGTTCGTTGGTTTCGCCTGAAACCAGTTTTGATGTTGCTTCCTGTGTGTCTCCCTCTTTAGAAACCTCATCATCTTTCAAGAACTCTAGGTTTCCGATGATTGAATTGAATTGCTACCATTGTTGGAGAAAATTCGGATCAATTTGTGTATCATCATTAATTTTAGAGCTGCTCTCTTCTTGAGTTTTCGCCTGGGTTTCATCCTGTCGCTGCACATTTTCCTAGGTTTCTTCCTACCTCTGCTTATGCACTTCCTCCTGCTGCTTTGATGTAGTAGGAGGTGGCGTATTACTTCGCTGCTCAGACTCGCTTGATTTTGTCATTGTTGGAGTAGTCGCTAACAGGTCTAGAGGCAGAGTTTGCAACCTCTGTTCTCTAATTCTGTTAAGTTCGTCTAGCCCCTCATCGTTGTATACATTTCTGGCAAGTGATTTAACTTGATACATTGATTCAGTTGATGCAAACAAATCCTCAAATATGTCTTCTTTGCGCTCGACCTTGGCCAATTTGGCCTGGTCGAGCGCATTGTAAGCGATTTTCCTTGGATCATACTGCCTGCTTGGCAGAGTAGCCAGAGTCAGCGAATTTATGTTCCCAGCTTCCTTCTCTAAATGTTTGATATCATGCAGGGTATAAATTCCAATTCGCAGGGGAAAGGAGGGCCAGACATGTTTTTTCGCTTTTTTCAGGGTCTGAGTAACCCCATCGGCATTGATTTGATAAGCTACTTCCCTTGAAAGTAACTTATCAGGGATGTAGAGTGGGAGCACATGGGACCTGGCCTGACTGCCAAAAACTCTAATGTAAGTGAATTTCTCCTCCCCAAACCAACTTGCTACTGCAGTCAAATCTACCCCTGCTTGTTCAGAAATCTTCGGGGCAGGCTTATCAAAAATGGAGTAATAAATTTGCAACATGAAACCATTGCAGATTTGATAAAGGTGGAGTTTGTAGTTGGTCTTCCACAAATTTTGATGATATATGTGGATGGGTGTGGGGTCTTGCGACGTCCACCTCCATCCGAGCACAGGAAACTCAGAATTAAAACATAAGACATCCAACACATAGCCACTGTAATAAAATGGCGGAATGAACCTCTCTGTGACACGAGAATTAAATCTGAAATTAAGAATGGCCTTGGCTAACTTGTCGGATAATATATCCGCCCAATCCATAATCTCACCACTACATGCCGCCTCCATTAAGGGGACCATTTCTATGGTAAAATTGGTGGAGTCATGTAATCCCCATAGTCTACATAACATAATTCCAGCGTAGCAGTAACGAGAACATAGAGAGTTGACTGAGTACTTACCCGAGGATTCATGCTTGTGCTTTGCTGGATTTTGTCTCCAGCCTCGAATTGGTTTAGACTCGGTCTCGTTCTCTGCTCGAAACTTCTCTAGAAATGCAGTGTTATACTTTTTCTCTTCTGTCGGTAGGTGATACATTTGCCTTAGATCTACAGCTCGAAAAGAACTGAAAATCGTCCCATCTGCAGTGCTAAACATTCGGTCGGTAATTGGGATCTCTTGGATTGCCCATCTTACCACATCCGTTTATGGGAGAATTTGCTCTCGGGCTGCTATCCTGTGAAGAAAGGAATTCGCCAAGTCTTTTAGATTGGCCTCAGACTTGCCGGTACTATCGCATGAGATTTGTATCCTGGTTACCTTTAGCTCTTTCGCTTCAATCAAATTATATGTTCCTTGCCAAGTGGCTCTGGTAAGTCCCAGGCTTGTCGTATCTAATATAAGCCCTTTCTTTTTACTGCCTGAATCAACAACAAATTGCCCTGCGGCTGGCGAAGCAGTAGGCATTGTAGTCTTTTTGGACTTCTTTCCCATTCCACTCAACTCTCTCTCTATGGAAGAATCCTACACAGAGCGAAAGATTGGCGTAATACAGGAAACAATAACATGAATTGAATAGACTGAGGTATATATATCTTGATGCATACATAGTGATCGATTGACTTAAGACGGCTATCGGATCAAATCTGTGAATAGATCGCAAGCTTGATGTTTTCATTAAATGGTCGTTAAGGCTTGTCAATCTCATTAATACCAGTCGCTTCGGTTAATGGCCGAATGATTTATTTGAAGCATGCCTTGGGCGATTTGGTGGTTGAATGTAGATGAGCGGCTTTTCAAAATATATTGCCTTAATTACGAATAAACCGTATTAAACTGCCTTTATGATTTTTACTTTGAAAACTTCTCTTTTTTCCCTTTTCGCAATCGGGCGTCAAGAAAATCCCAAGTTATTGCTTTGGTTCCATTTGGAATCCCCGATCGCCGATAGCAATATCGCATCGCGTCGGGAGTAGCGGGTAGGGTAGTTTAGAATGCGGGCAAGGTGAGTCGTCGATCGCCGATAGCGATGTCGCATTGCATCGGGGCGAGAGGGAGCTTATTTGTGTTCAAGCATTATCGCCGATTGCCGATTGCCGATTTCGCATCGCATCGGAGCAAGGGTTGTTAATTGTGTTACTTTATGCTTTGCCGATATCCGATAGCGATTTCGCATCAGCGAAAATCAAGATGTCCCCTAAGTTGTGCTCTCTTTGTCATTGCGACATGCGATCTTGCGATCGCTTTATCGCAATGATAAAGGTAAATTGTTTTACGTTGTGGTTTTTGATTGGTTTTATTGAAAAGGCCTTTTTGAAATAGAACTTTAAATTGATACCAATTTAAAAACAAAAATTAAAAAAAAAGGACCCATTTCATATTATAGTTTTGGAATAGTAATGATATGAAATGGGGGGTTGTTGTATGGCACAACAATTGGCGATTCGCTGGAAGAAACAGTTATCTCTGAAAAGTATAGAGATATTTAAACTTTTTCAAAATAGAAATTTTTTATTCAAAAGGGAAAAATTCTAATATAACTAGGTATAGTTGCATTCTAGATAAAACAAAACTTTCTTTGCTAATTTCCTCTTTTGTTTAAAAATAGATACATTCTAGATTTTAAATTGGTGTTTGTTGGTTGGTATTGATAAAATAGAGAACTTTTCCAAATCAGCTATTAAAATTAACTCCGTTTTCATAGGTAGAGCCTCTGCTGCCAGCAAACGTCCATAGTTTCGGCAGGGATACCTTTTAACCATATCATTGTCTATTGTTCCATTCACTTTAGAGCATGATTAACAAAATGAATTCAAAATATGTTTTTTCACATTTTGTATTTCTTTTCTTTTTCTGCTATTTTGCAAGATAAAAAGTCATTGCCATGGTGTGGTGGCCAGTTAAGTGACAATGCCATTCAATGGTAGTAATCTATCCGAACAAGCTGGCTCGTGATGAGACCCCTTGTCTTACAATTGAAGCCATTACCCTATTTTGGTATGCAGTATTGGTAATGTCGGCTAAACTATTTCCCTATGAACATGGTAACCAGGCTTGTAATAAGACCTCTTAACTTTTGTATCCAGTATTCATGGAATTACACCCTGAATAATCATGAACTTGAATAAATGGGATAGACAATTTCCTCCTTAAGAGAGGATGGATGACAAGGTAAGAGTTGGAGATGCTGAATTTGGATTAGCTCCTATTTTAATATTGATAACCCTTTTGTAACCAATTTGAAAATCCTAAAAAGATTTACAAAATTTATAAACTTCGAGAGGGGTTCACTAGGATTGTAGTGTAGTTTCACAATGCAATTATAACTAATTTCCTAGAAATCATTCCTTTTGTTTAAGACTTCTATTTATTTAAAAGTAAATATCGCATTGCTTGTTTTGAGAAACTCTTTGAATACAGCAAAGGTCAAATAGAAAATGCCTTACAGTTTTATTTTCTAATGTTGCTACAAACTACAAAAATGTTATTGAAAGGAGAAGGGGTTACCTCCTCAATTGAAAAATTTCTTTAAGATCAGACCATTAACAGGGAGAGAATCTCTCAACCCTGATAAATCTTGTAGCATGAAGGCCGAATGGCCTATCTTTTCACAGATCTGAAATGGTCCAAGCCACATCTTCTGAAACTTGGTGTGTTTTCCTTTATCTTCATGGGCTTTGTCCCATTTCAGGACTAAATCACCGACTTGAAATTGTTTAGAACCAGATGAAATTGAATCAAATGATGACTTGATGATCTGTTGATGTTTCGCATGAATGATTTTGGCTTTTTCTCTTTCTTCTTCTAATTTTAGAATTTGGTCATGTCTAAGCTGTAAAGAAGAGGAAGGGTTTTCTTCAATAAATTGAACTAGGGCTAGAGAAGGAAGAATGAGATTTTTTGGTAGTACAGCTTCTTTTCCATAAACAAGTTTAAATGGGGAAGAACCTATAGAAGCTTTTTGTGTTATCCTGTCAGCCCATAATGCAAATATTAAATATTTGTGCCAATTCTTATGATTCTGTTTGATAGTTCGCTTGATAATTTTGATAAGGTTTTTGTTTGTAGATTCGGCCAAACCATTGCCCTGAGGATAATAGTTAGCAGAATATTTGAGCTTGAATCCTCTTTTGATTGTGAAATCAAACATAGCATTTACTGAAAAGTAAGATGCATTATCGAAAACAAGAGAATTCGGGACACCAAACCTGGTAATGATGAATTGATCTATAAATTCAATAATGGCTTCAGAGTTTGTTGTCTTTAACGGAATCACTTCAACCCACTTGGTAAAGTAATCAGTAGCAGTAAGGATATACTTATGCTGTTTGGAAGAATTTGGGGTAATTTCTCCGATAATGTCCAATCCCCATTGCTCAAATGGTTGTTCAATGTTGATCGGTTGCAGAGGGAAGGCTGATTTCCTTTGTCTTCCACTTGAAGTTTGACAATTTCGGCATTTCCTTACATATTCATGAGCATCTCTAAATAGAGTGGGCCAATAATACCCAGCATGGATGACTTCGTGAGCTGTGGTATCAGCTCCAAAGTGGCCTCCTGCTGGTCCATAATGCAATTCCTGCAAGACCCTTTGTGCTTCTGGTTTTTCAAGGCATCTTAATAACACTGAATCATAATTTTGCCTAAAAAGCACATCATCAATAATGGTAAATTTTTTTGCTTTCAATCTTATGGCCCTTTTGTTTTTGTAGGACAAGTTGGGAGGTGCATATCCATTTTTCAAGTAAAATATTAAATCAGCATACTGTGATTCAGAGTCAATGATACTTATCTGGTTAATGGTTTCAGATTGATTTGTGTCGCTTGATTCTGGAATGTTCGATGCTCCTGCCAATAACCTGCAAAAACCTTGGCCTCTAACAATCTTTGCTGGCTTGATCTCTAGGTCATATTCTTGAAGTGTAGTTACCTAATTTGCCCTTTTTTCTCCTAGTTCTCTTTGGATTAATAGTTGCCTAACTGAGGAGAAAGGAACTATAACCTTTGTATGGGATTTTAAAAGGAAAGGTCTGTAATGTTTAACTGCTTTATATAAAGCAAAGGCTTGTTTTTCTACTTCAGAGTAGTTTAATTATGCACCTTGAAGATTTGAGCTATAGAATGAAATCAGCGCTTCCAGATCGTGATCGTTGATCTGTGTACGTACTGCAGCATAAGAACAATCGGATGTGATGGTATACAATGTAAAATGATTATAAAATTTTGGAGTATTTAGAGCCGGGGCGTTGATTATTGATTGTTTGATTAGTTCAAATTCTTCCTTTTCTGGCGATCCCCATTTAGAGACTGAATTTTTCTTAATCATAGTTTGAAGTGGTAAAATAATCTGAGAAAATTCTGGAACGAATCTTTTTACAAAATTGATTTGGCCTAAAAATGACTGCATGGATTTCTTATTATGAGGAAAAGGGATTTCAGAGATTTCTTCAATCATGTCTGGATCAATATAGATGCCATGTTTAGATACAATAAAGCCTAGGATCTTACCTTGATCAAGAGCGAAAAAGGATTTCTTAGGGTTATGAGAAATACCGTATTTCTTACAACATTGAAATATTTCATTCAAATCATGCAAGTGGTTGGATCTCTCTTTAGAAAATACAGTAATTTCATCTAAATAGACGACTATTGTTCTATTAATTAACCCTTTGAAAGCAATATCAATTGCTCTTTGAAAGGTGGCTCCAGCATTAATCAGTCCGAAGGGCATTTTCTGATATGCATATGTTCCCCATTTTGTTCTGAATGTGGTTTTGAGCCGGTCATCGGGGTGGACCAAAATTTGGTTATACCCCGAAAACCCGTCCAAGAAGGACATTAACTCTGAGCCTGCCACTGATTGGAGTATCTGCTCCATCGTGGG
Source organism: Pinus taeda (assembly GCA_000404065.3). NCBI lineage: Eukaryota > Viridiplantae > Streptophyta > Pinopsida > Pinales > Pinaceae > Pinus > Pinus taeda. The sequence continues at coordinate 28,463 of APFE030683054.1, read as the reverse complement.
TAATGGGAAATTATCTTTTAGACTTGCCTTATTTAAATTTGTGAAATCAATACAAATCCTTATGCCGCCATTTTTCTTTCTGATTGGTACCATATTGGAGACCCAGTTTGAGTGTCGTACAGAAAAAATAATCTTAGCTTTCAAGATTTTATTCAGTTCCGATTTTATTTGACCCTCTAAGTTTGGATGTATTTTCCTCAGCTTTTGTTGAACTGGTTTCTATTCGGGAAGCATTGGGATAGTGTGTTGAATAATAGATGTATCATATGTTTTTAGATCGTCATACTTCCAGGCGAAAACATGTTTATTCTTTCATAACATACTAATGAATGCTTCTTTTTCCTCTATGGAAAGTCCTAATCCTAAATTAATGTTTTGAGGATTCTGTTCGGTGCCAAGGTTTATTAATTCAAACATTAAGGTAGAGATCTGGAGCTTTGTATTAGACACAGGTTTAAACCTGTCTTTAATATCGTAAAGGTCTTCAAGCTTCACTACATGTTTAGGGATTGAATTTTCCTCATGTTTACCTTTCATTTGAGTATCGTGGTCGTCTTCCTCAATAATTTGATTATCATAGGATTTTTCAGAGGTAAGAAATTATAAAATGTCATCATCGTGGTTAAACACTCTCCAATTGGTTACATTGTCAGGAATGGATGGCCTAAAAAGTAATTCTACTAAAAACCTATATGGACTATAGTCTTTGGAAGGGAGTAGCTTGGAATAAACATTGGCTAGCAAGTCGGCTGCCGAATTTTGCGACCTGGAAATAGAAGAAATAGAGAATGCTAAAAAATGGGAAGTGAGCTCTTGTACCAGCGACTGATAATGTTTAAGATGGTTCGAAAGACAATGAATTGTAATTCCTTACCTGTTTAACAATACTCTCAAAGTCGCCAAAGACCTTTAAGTATTGAACTTTGAGGCTGATCGCTTTGTACAGTCCTTGGACTAGCGCTTCGTACTCGGCTGTGTTATTGGTGCATTCAAATTCTAATCTACAGGACAGCATTCAAATTCTAATCCTGCTCCTGATCCTTCACTGGACTTAGATCCATCAAAATATAAAGACCAAAATAATGAATTATCTACAATTTTTGTTACAACATTCTCAGTAACATTAACACATTTAGACCTGTCGGTCTGTGAAAATTTTTCAATTTTTGATGCGAAATTGTTAACTGAGAAAGGAGATGGCTGGGCAATGTAATTGCCGAAAAATGACTCGAAAGAATAATTTCCTAGGATATTGTTGTTGAACGCGACTGGTTGATTTTCTTGTTCAAATTCTGTAACCGTGTGGGTCATATGTTTCTCTCGATCAATCCTTATTTGATTGGGCTTGCCCTTATAGGGGAGCCACATGTGGGACAAATCGGTGGAAATATACCCATGGAGTTTTTCTGACCAATCCCTGCTTAAAATCAACCCATAGAATTCAGGTATATCAGCGAATAGAATATCAATCCTTTGGACTATTCGTGGATCCGCCAATAACCTGATCGTTACAGAGTTTATTTCCCCTAGAACTTGAACCTTAGTTCTATCTAACTGTACAATGTGAATAGAAGACTTCTGGGGTTCTATATTCAGTTTAGAGCAAACTAAAGCAGGAATTATATTCGAGGATGCTCCAGAATCAATTAAGCAGTTGTGTAGATTTCGATTATAAATTTCATAAGTTAAGAGGAAAGGAGGGGTATGGGAGTTTGATCTATCTCCAATCAGAATTGTGTCAGTTGCCTCAACTCTACCAGAAGGCGGTTGTCCTGAGTCGCTTGCAACTTTAGTGGTGGGAAGAGGTGAAGAAGGAACAACGTTAAGTTCTTTGAGTAGTAATTTTCGCTGATGTTTTAATTTACTAAGTTCAAACATGGTGATGTTTGCCTTAGTTTTCTTCATGTCATCGACAATATTATAATCCATTGAATCAGAAACTACCAATGTTTTAGATGACGAAGGGGTAGTGGAGGATGATGGTTGATTCTGAGATACTGTCGCGGCGGGCTTCCTTGCGGGTACCTTTTATTTTGCAGTATTGGTTCAAGAACTCCTTTTCTTTGGATTAGGGTGAACTGGTTCGGGAGTAGCTTTACTCCTTGTAGTGACAGGAAAGGCTTTTTGCTCAGTGTCACTATCGGAATTAGGGAGTATAAAGTCCCACATCCCGTGACATTCAACTACTTCCTCTTCTTCTTCTTCAGATGGTGTAATTGTTTCTTCTTCTTCTTCTTCCTCGGGATCTGAGTCTGCGTATGATATAACATTTGGAGGCTTGGACTTGGGTTTCTTGAAATTCCTATATGGTTTCTTTGTTGAGGATTCTGATACTTGTTTCTTGATCTCAACCATTTCATTCGACATGGTTTTAAGGACTTTCTGAAGGCCCTCCATGTCATATGGATCCTTAGTGATCTTTTTCTTCGAGTTATCTTTAAAGGACACTTTTTAAGATTTTCATTCTTCCAGGGCAGTTTTCTTTTCTAAGGCTATTACACTTTTTTCGACAGCGAGTGCTTCCTTCATGTTTTCGGCCAATGTAGGCTGTTTACCCCTATCCACAAATATGGCTATGTTTGAGGGTAAGGCAGTGATATACCACTCGCTTCTAACTTGTTCGCTTGGCTTATCATCAATAGGGATTTTGTTCAAGAGTTTGTTGAATCTGGAGTTGAACTCCTTAATGGGTTCTCTTGATTCGATCCTTAAATTGGAAAGGTCATGGACGAGTGTATCCAAGGATCTTTCATCGCTGTATTTGGTGCGAAATTGTTCCTTGAAGATATTCCAACTTGTGATAGATCCAGAGGGCAAGGAAAAATACCAAGACCCTGCAGATCCTTGCAGTGTATAGGGAAATAATCTTACTACCACATCTTCTTCAGTGACTCCCTTTAGATTGACTGAAACCATAAAATTGTTTATGTGTTCTTCTGCCAAAGTTCCAGCATCCAGATTGAATTTGGGTAGCCATTTTTCGGGGTAATCGGGTAACGGATGTAAAGGTGCAGGCATGGTGACTGCACCAGGACTTCTCCATGGTCTTTGAGCCATTTTAGGAGTACCAATGATTGCCTGTGGTGTTACAGGTGCTTGAGGGGGAGGTAAAAGTACAGACTGAAAAGATTGTGATGTTTGAGATGAAGTCCCTTGGTGAACAACGATATGTAGTGGTGAAGTGGGTGTTTGACTTCGCACAGGTGATGATGAAATGGAAGATGATGGAGAAAAGGTTTCGCTACCAGAACCTTCAGCGGTCTTTTTGATCCTTTTCCTTTCGGGTAAAGGGAACTCAGGTGGTTCAATACCTAGCTTTTCGCTTTGGAGTCTGGTAAGGTGAGGAGGTAAGCGAAATTGCGAAGTCTGACTGCCTTGTGATACTTCAGATCTAGGAGGCTAAATTGAGAAGCCTTGAAGTTTCTAGATGATGGATTGAACTTCAGGGGACTCCAGACTTAAGTGTTCTGAAGTATGATGTAATTGAGCAGTAGTGGTTGATTCTTCTTCGTCTCGTCTGGATACTGGAGATTCAGAATGCGAACGAGATGTCCGAGGAGAGGTGGAGGGTGAATTATTCTTTGAATGGGTTGTAGGTGTTGGCTTACTCGCCATTCATAGCAAATGCCCTCCTTCTATCGCCAGAAATGTTGAGGCCTCGAAAATCGCTGCAACAACATTGGGGGATAACCATCCGGTCCAGACCTTAGTAGAGCTCCTTTTCCATATGGGATGGTGGCTCCAATTGGAGATAACGGGAGCAGTTTCCCGATAATGAATAAAAGGGATGGATGGGTGATGAATAATTTGCTTTTTATGATAGGCGACTAGCTTATTCTATTGACAAAAGTAGCGAAACTAATACTAATCCCGGGAACAACTTATTCATTCGGAATAAAGTGTTAAATAATCCTTATCTATCTAACAGGCATATAGATGACTCTGTAAAATAAACATGAGATATTCAATCATTAAAAGATTACTTCATATGAATAGTCACAATAAAGCGATTAATACAAATTACTGCATTCACTATTTATATCATTGATACATATATACGATTGAAAGAGAAGCATGCTATAAACAACCAATAGTGGGATGCATAAAAGATGCTGCGAAAAGCACATATACGTATAAGTGATAATAGCAAGAGCATTTAAATAACAATTCATATAACAGGAATGAGTATAGACGCAGATAATAGTACCATGTGAGCTGCTAATCAATCCTAGATATCAATCGCTATTCACAATTCTTCCTTCAACACAGAAATGCTTTTAAACAAAGACAATAGTGCACATTTGCATAAAAACTTTCCTCATTAAACTCAGAATCATTGGTCCAGTTTCATAAAAGAATATCCCTGAAGTACAATAGTGCAACTTCGGGGTTTAAGTCATATACAAAACTTTACGACCCTTTCTAAATGCATGAAAGGGTCTATAAATACTACTAAGCTAATTTAAAAAATCTATGAAACAAAATCCTACTAAATTGACATCAGTAAATGCAATCCATCTCCTTGGGGCGATCTGGCAGTCGGCAATGTGAATCATGACTCAGGCTGTTTGCCTTTAAACCTGAGCTGGCTTATCGCAAGCATCGGCTCCACTTCTGGCGGTCTGTTGGGGCGCAAGCTGAATTGGGCGGCTAAGGTGGCATCTTGAATGTCGGGTATGATGTACCCGATAGCATTTGTAAGGAATTTTAAGGCAGCTCTTTGGCTGTATGGCTTCACTAAGAAGAACCAATAGGCATCCCATGTTAAACTGTTGATCCCCGTGATTAATCTTCCATTTTTCTCCAGCTCCGGGTAGCATGAATGTTCCAACATCTTCGTTGCTACTAATTGGCCTGGAGTACATTGGGAAATCATATTAGACAAATAAATCGTATTATTTACTAATTCAACCAAATTACCAGTGGTTGCTTTGCATCTAAAATCGCTCTTTTTGCCTTCATTAACTGTGATTTCCATTCTATGAATAATATTTCTTTGCGCAATTCCAGAATTCTCGGTAGATTAGTCGTCTGGCCTTGATCGAAATCTTGCCATTCTATAAAACTTGTGAGTGTTTCTTCGGCCTGATCCAAATCGGTCCTTGCCTTTTCTACCTTTTCGCTTATGGATGCTACTAACTCGCACAATGGTTCTGCCTGTGTAATTTGCTGACATAGGAGCTTACCCTGATTGATCAATGCCTTATTTAATTGAAGCACTTCTGCTTTGAATTCATCTACCTGAGGGAGCCTTTTCATTTTCTCAATTTGAGTTGACAATTGAGCGATTTGCTCATCTTTAGCTTTTATCCTTCCCTCAGTCGATATTCTTAATTTCTCCAATGCTGCCGATAGTTCCTTTTGCCTTTGGATTGCATTCTCGTCAATCCTCTGTTTCTCCTCTTGTAATTGCTTAGTCAACTGATAATTGTTCTGCTGCTGTACTAGCAATTCCTGCTCCGCCTGCTCTGCCTTTTGCTGAACTTCCAATAATTGCGCCTATAGTGAAAAGATGTCTTGATCCTTCGCTTTCAATAAACTGCTCACCTCTGATGCTTTATCAATGGTCGCCGCCGAATATGCTCCAGCGTATTGCGATAGCTTGGTTAAGTCATCGGAGGGGTCAAATTCCTCTTTCCACACAACATTGCCCGTCACTGTTAATTCAAGGAATAGAGAAGGTTGATCAACCCTTCTCCTTTTCCTCTGTCACTTTACAACAGCTTTATGCTTAGGGCTGTAAAATACATCTAAAGGGGGAATCTCTTGAATTTGCAAAATGATTTCGCCCGATGGATCCTTAGGAATTATTTCTGTTTCTTTTGATTTGGGTGGGTCATTGGTTTCGCCCGAAACCGGTTTTGATGTCGCTTCCTGTGTGTCGCCCTCTTTAGAAACCTCATCATCCTTCGAGCACTCTAGGTTACCGATGATTGAATTGAATTGCTGCCATTGCTGGAGAAAATTCGGATCAATTTGTGTATCATCATTAATTTTAGAGCTGCTCTCTTCTTGAGTTTTCGCCTGGGTTTCATCCTGTCGCTACACATTTTCCTGGGTTTCTTCCTGCCTCTGTTTATGCACTTCCTCCTGTTTCTTTGATGTAGTAGGAGGTGGCATATTACTTCGCTGCTCAGGCTTGCTTGATTTTGTCGTCGTTGGAGTAGTCGCTAATAGGTCTAGAGGCAGAGTTTGCAACCTCTGTTCTCTAATTCTGTTAAGTTCAGCTAGCCCCTCATCGTTGTATACATTTATGGCAAGCGATTTAACTTGATACAGCGATTCGGCCGATGCAAACAAATCCTCGAATCTGTCTTCTTTGTGCTCGACCTTGGCCAATTTGGCCTGGTCGAGCGCATTGTAAGCGATTTTCCTCAGATCATACTGCCTGCTTGGCAGAGTAGCCAGAGTCAGCGAATTTATCTTCCCAGCTTCCTTCTCTGCATGTTTGATATCATGCAGGGTATAAATTCCAATTCGCAGGGGAAAGGAGGGCCAGACATGTTTCTTCGCTTTTTTCAGGGTCTGAGTAACCCCATCAGCATTGATTTGATAAGCTACTTCCCTGGCAAGTAACTTATCAGGGATGTAGAGTGGGAGCACATGGGGCCTGGCCTGACTGCCAAAAACTCTAATGTAAGTGAACTTCTCCTCTCCAAACCAACTTGCTACTGTGGTCAAATCTACCCCTGCTTGTTCAGAAATCTTCGGGGCAGGCTTATAAAAAATGGAGTAATAAATTGGCAACATGAAACTGTTGTAGATTTGATAAAGGTGGTGTTTGTAGTTGGTCTTCCACAACTTTTGATGATATATGTGGATGGGTGTGGGGTCTTGTGACGTCCACCTCCATCCGAGCACAGGAAACTCAGAATTAAAACATAAGACATCCAACACATATGCACTGTGGTTTTGAGCCGGTCATCGGGGTGGACCAAAATTTGGTTATACCCCGAAAACCCATCCAAGAAGGACATTAACTCTGAGCCTGCCACTGATTGGAGTATCTGCACCATCGTGGGTAATGGGAAATTATCTTTTAGACTTGCCTTATTTAAATTTGTGAAATCAACACAAATCCTTATGTCGCCATTTTTCTTTCTGATTGGTACCATATTGGAGACCCAGTTTGAGTGTCGTACAGGAAAAATAATCTTAGCTTTCAAGAGTTTATTGAGTTCCAATTTTATTTGACCCTCTAAGTTTGGATGTATTTTTCTCAGCTTTTGTTGAACTGGTTTCTGCTTAGGAAGCGTTGGAATAGTGTGTTGAATAATAGATGTATCATATGTTTTTAGATCATCATACTTCCAGGCGAAAACATGTTTATTATTTCGTAACAGACTAATGAATGCTTCTTTTTCCTCTATGGAAAGTCCTAATCCTAAATTAATGTTTTGAGGATTCTTTTCGGTGCCAAGGTTTATTAATTCAAACCTTAAGGTAGAGCTCTGGAGCTTTGTATTAGACACAGGTTTAAACCTGTCTTTAATATCGTAGAGGTCTTCAAGATTCGCTACACATTTAGGGATTGAATTTTCCTCATGTTTACCTTTCATTTGAGTATCGTGGTCGTCTTCCTCAATAATTTAATTATCATAGGATTTTTCAGAGGTTAGAAATTGTAAAATGTCATCATCGTGGTTAAACACTCTCTAATTGGTTACATTGTCAGGAATGGATGGCCTAAAAAGTAATTCTACTGAAAACCTATCTGGACTATAGTCTTCGGAAGGGAGTAGCTTGGAAGCAACATTGGCTAGCAAGTCGGCTGCCGAATTTTGCGACCTGGGAATGGAAGAAATATTGAAGGCTAAAAAATGGGAAGTGAGCTCTTGTACCAACGATTGATAATGTTTAAGATGGTTCGAAAGACAATGAATTGTATTCCTTACCTGTTTAACAATAATCTTAGAGTCGCCAAAGACCTTTAAGTATTGAACTTTGAGGCCGATCGCTTTGTACAGTCCTTGGACTAGCACTTCATACTCGGCTGTGTTATTGGTGCATTCAAATTCTAATCTACAGGACAGCATTGTTTTTTCTCCTTGTGGGCTGACCAAAATGCATCCTGCTCCTGATCCTTCACTAGACTTAGATCCATCAAAATATAAAGACCAAAATAATGAATTATGTACAATTTTCGTTACAAAATTCTCAGTAACATTAACACATTTAGACATGTCGGTCTGTGAAAAATTTTCAATTTGTGATGCGAAATTGTTAACTGAGAAAGGAGATGACTGGGCAATGTAATTGCCGAAAAATGACTCAGAAGAATAATTTCCTAGGATATTTTTGTTGAACCTGACTGGTTGATTTTCTTGTTCAAATTCTGTAACCGTGTGGGTCATATGTTTCTCTCGATCGATCCTTATTTGATTGGGCTTGCCCTTATAGGGGAGCCATATGTGGGACCAATCGGTGGAGATATACCCATGGAGTTTTTCTGACCAATCCCTGCTTAAAATCAACCCATAGAATTCAGGTATATCAGCGACTAGAATATCAATCCTTTGGACTATTCGTGGATCTGCCGATAACCTGATCGTTACAGAGTTTATTTCCCCTAGAACTTGAACCTTAGTTCTATCTAACTGTACAATCTGAATAGAAGACTTCTGGGGTTCTATATTTAGTTTAGATAAAACTGAAGCAGGCATTATATTCGAGGATGCCCCAGAATCAATTAAGCAGTTGTGTAGATTTCGATTATAAATTTCATAAGTTAAGAGGAAAGGATGGGTATGGGAGTTTGATCTATCTCCAATCAGAATTGTGTCAGTTGCCTCAACTCTACCAGAAGGTGGTTGTCCTGAGTCACTTGCAGCTTTAGTGGTGGGAAGAGGTGAAGAAGGAACAACGTTAAGTTCTTTGAGTAGTAATTTCTTCTGATGTTTTAATTTACTAAGTTTAAACATGGTGATGTTTGCCTTAGTTTTCTTCATGTCATCGACAATATTATAATCCATTGAATCAGAAACTACCAATCTTTTAGATGACGAAGGGGTAGTGGAGGATGATGGCTGATTCTGAGATATTGTCGCGGCGGGCTTCCTTGCAGGTACCTTTTCTTTTGCAGTATTGGTTCCAGCACTCCTTTTCTTTGGATTAGGCTAAATTGGTTCGGGAGTAGCTTTACTCCTTGTAGTGACAGGAAAGGCTTCTTGCTCAGCGTCAGTATCAGAATTAGGGAGTATAAAGTCCCACATCCCGTGACATTCAACTGCTTCCTCTTCTTCTTCTTCAGATGGTGTAATTGTTTATTCTTCTTGTTCTTCCTCAGGATCCGAGTCTGCGTATGATATAACATTTGGAGGCTTGGACTTGTGTTTCTTGAAATTCCTATATGGTTTCTTTGTTGAGGATTCTGATACTTGTTTCTTGATCTCAACCATTTCGTTCGACATGGTTTTAAGGACTTTCTGAAGGCCCTCCATGTCATATGGATCCTTAGTGATCTTTTTCTTCTAGTCATCTTTAAAGGACACTTTTTTAGATTTTCGTTCTTCCAAGGCAGTCTTCTTTTCTAAGGCTATTACACTTTTTTCCACAGTGAGTGCTTCCTTCATGTTTTCGGCCAATGTAGGTTGTTTATCCCTATCCACAAATATGGCTATGTTTGAGGGTAAGGCAGTGATATACCACTCCCTTCTGACTTGTTCGCTTGGCTTATCATCAGTAGGGATTTTGTTCAAGAGTTTGATGAATCTAGAGTTGAACTCCTTAATGGGTTCTCTTGATTCGATCCTTAAATTGGAAAGGTCATGGACGAGTGTAGCCAAGGATCTGTCATCGCCATATTTTGTGAGAAATTGTTCCTAGAAAATATTCCAACTTGTGATAGATCCAGAGGGAAAGGAAAAATACAAGACCCTACAGATCCTTGCAGTGTATAGGGAAATAATCTTACTACCACATCTTCTTCAGTGACTCCCTTTAGATTGACTGACAACATAAAATTGTTTATGTGTTCTTCTGCCGAAGTTCCAGCATACGGATTAAATTTGGGTAGCCATTTTTCGGGGTAATCAGGTAACGGATGTAAAGGTGTAGGCATGGTGACTCCACCAGGACTTCTCCATGGTCTTTGAGCCATTTTAGGAGTACCAACGACTGGCTGTGGTGTTCCAGGTGCTTGAGGGGGAGGTAAAAGTACAAAATGAAAAGATTGTGATGTTTGAGATGAAGTCCCTTGGTGAACAACGATATGTAGTGGTGAAGTGGGTGTTCGAATTCGCACAGGTGATGATGAAATGGAAGATGATGGAGAAAAGGTTTCGCTACCAGAACCTTTAGCGGTCTTTTTAATCCTTTTCCTTTCGGGTAAAGGAAACTCGGGCGGTTCAATACCTAGCTTCTCACTTTGGAATCTGGTAAGGTGAGGGGGTAAGCGAAATTGAGAAGTCTGATTGCCTTGTGATACTTCAGATCTAGGAGGCAAAATTGAGAAGCCTTGAAGTTTCTGGATGATGGATTGAACTTCAGGGGACTCTGGACTTAAGTGTTCTGAAGTATGATGTAATTGAGTAGTAGTGGTTGATTCTTCTTCGTCTCGTCTGGATACTGGAGATTCAAAATGCGAACGAGATGTCCGAGGAGAGGTGGAGGGTGAGTTACTCTTTGAATGGTTTGTAGGTGTTGGCTTACTCGCCATTCATAGCGAATGCCCTCCTTCTAGTGCCAGAAATGTTGAGGCCTCGAAAATTGCTGCAACAACGTTGGGGGATAACCACCAGGTCTGGACCTTAGTACAGCTCCTTTTCCGTTTGGGATGGTGGCTCCGACTGGAGATAACGGGACCAGTTTCCCGATAATGAATAAAAGGGATGGATGGGTGATGAATAGTTTGCTTTTGATGATAGGCGACTAGCTTATTCTATTGACAAAAATAGGGAAACTAATACTAATCCCGGGAACAACTTATTCATTCGGAATGCAGTGTTAAATAATCCTTATCTATCTAACAGGCATATAGATGACTCTGTAAAATAAACATGAGATATTCAATCATTCAAAGATTACTTCATATGAATAGTCACAATGAAGCGATTAATACAAATTACTGCATTCACTATTTATATCATCGATACATATATACGATTGAAAGAGAAGCATGTTATAAACAACCAATAGTGGGATGCATAAAAGATGCTGCGAAAAGCACATATACGTATAAGCGATAATAGCAAGAGCATTTAAATAACAATTCATATAACAAGAATGAGTACAGACGCAGATAATAGTACCATGTGAGCTGCTAATCAATCCCAGATATCAATCGCTATTCACAATTCTTCCTTCAACACAGAAATGCTTTTAAACAAAGACAATAGTGCACATTTGCATAAAAACTTTCCTCATTAAACTCAGAATCATTGGTCCAGTTTCATAAAAGAATATCCCTGAAGTACAATAGTGCAACTTCAGGGTTTAAGTCATATACAAAACTTTACGACCCTTTCTAAATGCATGAAAGGGTCTATAAATACTACTAAGCTAATTTAAAAAATCTATGAAACAAAATCCTACTAAATTGGCATCAGTAAATGCGATCCATCTCCTTGGGGTGATTTGGTAGTCGGCAATTTGAATCATGACTCAGGCTGTTTGCCCTTAAACCTGAGCTGGCTTATCGCAAGCATCGGCTCCACTTCTGGCGATCTATTGAGGCGCAAGCTGAATTGGGCGGCAAAGGTGGCATCCTGAATGTCGGGTATGATATACCCGATAGCATCTGTAAGGCATTTTAAGGCGGCTCTTTGGCTGTATGGCTTCACTAAGAAGAACCAATAGGCATCCCATGTTGAACTGTTCATCCCCGCGATTAATCTTCCATTTTTCTCCAGCTCCGGGTAGCATAAATGCTCCAACATCTTCGTTGTTGTTAATTGGCCTGGAGTACATTGGGAAATCATATTAGACAAATAAAGCATATTATTTACTAATTCAACCAAATTACCAGTGGTTGCTTTGCATCTAAAAATCGCTCTTTCTGATTTCATTAACTGTGATTGCCATTTTGTGAATAATATTTCTTTGTGCGATTCCAGAATTCTCGGGAGATTAGTCGCCTATCCTTCATCGGAATCTTGCCATTCTATAAAACTTGTCAGTGTTTCTTTGGCCTGATCCAAATCGGTCCTTGCCTTTTCTACCTTTTCGCTTATGGATGCTACTAACTCGCACAATGGTTCTGCCTGTGTAATTTGCTGACATAGGAGCTTAACCTGATTGATCAATGCCTTATTTAATTGAAGCGCTTCTGCTTTGAATTCATCTACCTGAGGGAGCCTTTTCATTTTCTCAATTTGAGTTGACAATTGAGCGATTTGCTCATCTTTAGCTTTTATCATTCCCTTAGTCGATATTCTTAATTGCTCCAATGCTGTCGATAGTTCCTTTTGCCTTTGGATTGCATTCTCGTCAATCCTCTATTTCTCCTCTTGTAATTGCTTAGTCAACTGATAATTGTTCTGTTGTTGTACTAGCAATTCCTGCTCCGCCTGCTCTGCATTTTGCTAAACTTCCGATAATTGCGACTATATCGAAAAGATGTCTTGATCCTTCGCTTTCAATAAACTGCTCACCTCCGATGCTTTATCAATGGTCGCCGCCAAATATGCTCCAGCATATTGCGATAGCTTGGTTAAGTCATCAGAGGGATGAAATTCCTCTTTCCACACAACATTGCCCGTCACTGTTAATTCAGGGAATAGAGAAGGTTGATCAACCCTTCTCCCTTTCCTCTGTCGCTTTACAACAGCTTTATGCTTAGGGTTGTAAAATACATCCAAAGGGGGAATCTCTTCAATTTGAAAAATGATTTCGCCCGATGGATCCTTAGAAATTATTTCTGTTTCTTTTGATTTGGGTGGGTCGCTGGTTTCGCCCGAAACCGGTTTTGATGTCGCTTCTTGTGTGTCGCCCTCTTTAGAAAACCTCATCATCCTTCGAGCACTCTAGGTTGTCGATGATTGAATTGAATTGCTGCCATTGCTGGAGCAAATTCCGATCAATTTGTGTATCATCATTAATTTCAGAGTTGCTCTCTTCTTGAGTTTTCGCCTGGGTTTCATCCTATCACTACACATTTTCCTGGGTTTCTTCCTGCATCTGTTTATGCACTTCCTCCTGCTGCTTTGATGTAGTAGGAGGTGGCGTATTACTTCGCTGCTCAGGCTCGCTTGATTTTTTCGTCGTTAGAGTAGTTGCTAACAGGTCTAGTGGCAGAGTTTGCAACCTCTGTTCTCTAATTCTATTAAGTTCGGCTAGCCCCTCATCGTTGTATACATTTCTGGCAAGCGATTTAACTTGATACAGTGATTCGGCCGATGCAAACAAATCCTCGAATCTGTCTTCTTTTTGCTCGACCTTGGCCAATTTGGCCTGGTCGAGCGCATTGTAAGCGATTTTCCTTGGATCATACTGCTTGCTTGGCAAAGTAGCCAGAGTCAGCGAATTTATCTTCCTAGCTTCCTTCTCTGCATGTTTGATATCATGTAGGGTATAAATTCCAATTCGCAGGGAAAAGGAGGGCCAGACATGTTTTTCTCTTTTTTCAGGGTCTGAGTAACCCCATCGGCATTGATTTGATAAGCTACTTCCCTGGCAACTAACTTATCAGGGATGTAGAGTGGGAGCACATGGGGCCTGGCCTGACTGCCAAAATCCCTAATGTAAGTGAATTTATCCTCTCCAAACCAACTTGCTACTGCGGTCAAATCTACCCTTGCTTGTTCAGAAATCTTCGGGGCAGGCTTATCAAAAATGGATTAATAAATTGGCAACATGAAACCGTTGTAGATTTGATAAAGGTGGTGTTTGTAGTTGGTCTTCCACAACTTTTGATGATATATGTGGATGGGTGTGGGGTCTTGTGACGTCCACCTCCATCCGAGCACAGGAAACTCAGAACTAAAACATAAGACATCCAACACATAGCCACTATAATAAAATGGAGGAATGAACCTCTCTGTGACGCAAGAATTAAATCTAAAATTAAGAATGGCCTTGGCTAACTTGTCGGATAATATATCCGCCCAATCTATAATCTCGCCACTACATGCCGCCTCCATTAAGGGGATCATTTCTATGGTAAAATTGGCAGAGTCATGTAATCCCCATAGTTTACATAACATAATTCCAGCGTAGCAGTAAGGAGAACATAGAGAGTCGACTGAGTACTTACCCGAGGATTCATGCTTGTGCTTTGCTGGATTTCATCTCCAGCCTCGAATTGGTTCGGACTCGGTCTCGTTCTCTGCTCGGAACCTCTCTAGAAATGCAGTGTTATACTTTTTCTCTTTTGTCGGTAGGTGATACATTTTCCTTAGATCTGCGGCTCGAAAAGAACCGAAAATCCTCCCATCTGCAGTGCTAAACATTTTGTTGGTAATTGGGATCTCTTGGATTGCCCATCTTACCACATCCGTATATGGGAGAATTTTCTCTCGGGCCGCTATCCTGTGAAGAAAGGAATTGGCCGTCTTTTAGATTGGCCTCAGACTTGCTGGTACTATCGCATGAGATTTGTATCCCGGTTACCTTTGGCTCTTCGGCTTCAATCAAATTATATGTTCCTTGCCAAGTGGCTCTGGTAAGTCCCAGGCATGTTGTATCTGATAGAAGCCCTTTCTTTTTACTGCCTAAATCAACAACAGATTTCCCTGCGGCTGGCGAAGCAGTAGGCATTGTAGTCGTTTTGGAATTCTTTCCCATTCCACTCAACTCTGTCTCTGTGGAAGAATCCTGCACAGAGCGAACGATAGGCGTAATACAGGCAAAAATAACATGAATTGAATAGACTAAGGTATATATATCTTGATGCATTCATAGTGATCAATTGACTTAAGATGGCTTTCGGATCAAATCTGTGAATAGATCGCAAGATTGATGTTTTCATTAAATGGCCGTTAAGGCCTGCCAATCTCATTAATACCAGTCACTTCGGTTAATGGCCGAATGATTTATTTGAAGCATGCCTTGGGCGATTTGGCGGTTGAACGCGGATGAGCGTATTTTCAAAAGATATTGCCTTAATTACGAATAAATCGTATTAAACAGCCTTTATGATTTTTACTTTGAAAACTGCGCTTTTTTCCCTTTTCGCAATCGGGCATCAGGAAAATCCCAAGTTATTGCTTTGGTTCCATTTGGAATCCCCGATCGCCGATAGCGATATTACATCGTGTCGGGAGTAGCGGGTAGGGTAGTTTAGAATGTGAGCAAGGTGAGTCGTCGATCGCCGATAGCAATGTCGCATCACATCGAGGCAAGGGGGAGCTTATTTGTGTTCAAGCATTATCGCCGATTGCTGATTGCCGATTTCGCATCGCATCGGAGCAAGGGTTGTTAATTGTGTTACTTTATGCTTTGCCAATATCCGATAGTGATTTCGCATTGGCGAAAATCAAGATGTCCCCTAAGTTGTGCTCTCTTTGTCATTGCAATATGCGATCTTGCGATTGCTTTATCGCAAAGATAAAGGTAAATCGTTTTACGTTGGGGTTTTTGATTGGTTTTATTGAAAAGGCCTTTTTGAAATAGAACTTTAAAGTGATACCAATTTAAAAACAAAAATTAAAAAAAAGGGACCCATTTCATATTATAGTTTTGGAATAGTAATGATATGAAATGGGGGTTTTTTGTATGGCACAACACCATCATCATTGTCTATCAAGGAATATACCCCATATTCATAGGGCATGTCCTTTTAGGATAATTCCTATCTTGGAATAACACATCCTCAAGGAATCTCCTCTTCTACTACTCTTACCTATTGGATTCCCTACCACATCCTCAAAGAGTATTAGATTATTACCCAATCCTCTATTCTTTCCTCACAACATCAAGACAAATATGATGTGTCTATCTCTCCTTGTGGCCTTCACTAAAAAATACGGTTGTTAATCCTGGTCTAGTGCATGACACATGGAGTAGGGAACCATATCTAGCACCCCCTCTTAACTAGGGAGGATCAACTCATTCCTATAAAAGGAATATACCAAGCTCCATCTTAACTAGGGACTTGTTCCCAATATCAGCTCTTTGGTGGAGGTCATGGTACTATCAGCTGCGTTTAGAGCTCCACTTTTCAATGTCATGAACTTCATCGTATTCATTATGGAGCCTTCATCTTCTAGTTCTTCTTCGTAGGGCATTGACCATCCATCACTTCACTTTAACGAACCATAGGGTTGAGCCAATGGGCACATAATCCTTCTCATTGGAAAGGGATATTCGAGTCCAAAACTGCCTTCTCCTTTATACAACTACATTTTCCAAGTCATGCCTCTTTCAGGATCTTCTTATCCAATCTCATGGGTACTATTTGCAGGTGACATCTACAACTCTCCTTCGGAAACCTTGTTTTAACTCAACTAGATGATTTCAAAAATCAAAGTGAACATCAAATCAAAAATACCTTTTATGATGGCATTTCATCGTGACATCTTGCTTCTTGCAATATCAACATCCTGCTCATTCATAAGCACATCTCCAAGACATTCAATGTCAAGGGTCTCCTTCCTTTACATACTTTGTATGTAGGTTTTAACCCTGTATAGAAATTACCTGCAAAGGAATTCTCAAAAACATAAAATATAAAATGGTGAGAACATAAAACAAATATAGATAGTGATTCTCCCATAGATCCCAAAACCAAGACTACCAAATTTATTTTTCATTATATTCCTTTAAATGTTACTGTACATATATATACATGATAAATCATTCATAAACCCCATTGTTGGGCAATTTATTGTGTTTAAATTGTTGCATTAAATATCAACCAGGGAAACTCATAAGCTTTTGATGATGCCAGCACTATATGTGCAGGAGTAGGCGACTAATTCTATGTCTAATTAAATTACTTACGATTCACTATAATATGCAAGGGAAGAGGCTCCTAACTTAGGAGATCCTGGTTGTTCTTCCCTACAGTATCATAGAGAAACCATAAAACTAGAAACTTGAAATGCAAACAAGGGAATGAACTTTAGTTGTTGTTTAGACTCAAAGAGAGAAAGACTAACTTAGTCTCTTGATTGTCCTCTCTTGTACTAATCTAGACTAAACTAAAATTCATCCATAAGCGTAAACTAAATGAAATAACTTGAAACATAAAAGCAAAAATATGAATTCCAATTATCATACAAATTAGGTAAAGAGAGAGCCTAACTTAGACTCTTGGTTATCCTCTCATGTACTGATAAGATTCTAACTTGAAACTCATTCATCAATCAAATCCTTAAACATCAAACATCTAAGCAATTAAATAAAATAAGATCTAATATGAAACAACAAGTTCCTTTGCTCCTTCTAGAGTGAGCTCAATTCTCCTAGGAACCAAAGTGACAAGCCATTCCATATACTACATTAAGGTAACTTCTATCTAAAACTACTTAAGGTAACTTCTATCTAAAACTACATAATGAAAAACTATTTCTAAAACTACATAATGAAAATATATGTCAAATGAAGCTTTATTCCATCATCAATTGGATACAATGCTCTAAGAGTCCTCCCTTTGGAATGGAGGAGGTACTCATATTTATATAAGAACTATGATAAAAACCTCATAAATGCAAACCCACTATTCTCTTCTTTGACCCACATATTTCTCAACCAATGGTGACACCTAATCCTATCCTCCATGATCTCCTCCATGAGATCCATGATCTTCTCCATGAGGTTCATGATCTTCTCAAATTCGAATTTGAGCATAGAGTGCCACATAAGGATGCCTTGGAAGCTTCATTTGTACCTACACATGTCAACAAACTCATTCTAATTGTTAGGTATAAGTATAAGCATATTATTTTCTAAGTTTTAGCCATAAATTCACTTAAAAATGTTAAGAATTAATAAACTTTGGAAAAGCATAGTTATGGCCCAATAATGAGGTAAACATAATGATATGGAGGTGGAATGGAGGTGACATGAAGGTAAAATGTGAAGATATAAGTGAATAATGGAGTGAAAATAGGGATGATTTTGAGGCCCAACATCTTCGAGGCGAGAAGTTCATCACTTGCATTTTGATCAAAAATCTTACAGGATTTCTTAGTTGAATCCTTTGTCGATTTCGTGCTTTTTGTACATATCACGCCATCATCGGCATGAGAATCCTTGTTTGATTTAGGAGGAGGAGGAATGGAAAATTCCGGTCTAGGAGCATCAAGGATTTTGTCATAAAGTGTGCGAGACTGAGTATAGATCAAGTCTAGATATTGCGCATGAGCAATGACTTGCTCTTCATTGATGACCCCTCACTTTTCCACATCTTTTGTTATAGAACGTAACAATGACTTAATAAACCATTCAGCTAGGAGCTGATCAGGAACATATGTTTTTACCATTCTACGACGACGCCGCCACTCATGGATATGATCAGATATATGAGTGGTTTTCGTCTGTTTGAAATTGGTAAGCAGCTCTGTTCCTGTTTCGTACCTTATGGGTAATTGAAAATGGGTTAAAAAGGTTGTGGCAAGGGTTCTGAAGTTATCAAATGAAGCTCTAGGAAATTCAATGTACCATTTTCCTACCAGACCAGTTAACGTTCTCTGAAAAAGGCGAAGCCTAACCGAATCATCATTGAGAGTGTTGGATGAACACCACAGATGAAAGGTCATCACATGATTCGACTGGTCTTCACACAGATTTCCACTAAATTTAAGAATATGTGATGGAAGTTTGTGAGGAATCGCTGGCCACCAAGGGACATAAGCAATTGGATCATTTGTTAGCTGATTTAGATCTGGTAACTCTAAAGTCTCCACGAAGGGAAATTGTTCATTCAAGTTAGGCGAAGCATACCCAGGATAAGATGGGATCGCCTGAGCAGTGGGTCTTTGCATACCAGCATAGTGCATTTGATGTTGATAACTTTGGTATGGTTGATGGCCATAACCATTATGAAATGATTGGTGTTGACCGTTTTGAATATACGGCTACCCATTACTTGCAAATATTTGTTGCTCAGATCCTTGGTAAACTTGTTGGAATTGCGGTTGTTAATATTGCACCATCCATGGTTGTGGAAAAATTTGTTATTGTCCAATACTAGCTATTTGACCAAGATGAGGGGTAGTAATACCCGTTTGAACATGGGTCACTCCAATTAGGGAGCCACTAATTGGTGATTGCAGCTGTGTCGTGGAGACAGGAGGCTGTTGTATTATACCTTGAGAAACTTGAGGTTGGCATACAATGGGCAACACTTGTACTTGCAATGCTATCACAATGGCCGGTGTAGTGGGGATATTCCACATAGGTAGGCTTTGTTGCATTGAGTATACAACTTTTGGTTGTTGAGGCAGTATTGGCACCCAACCGCTAGATGTAATCCCAGCATGCCCCGAATTCTATTGTGAATTCCCATATGGTTGTTCTCTAAGAGGAAACAATGAAAGGGTATATTGCCCCCCATATGGTGGCAATCCAGTGCTCAAAGGAATGATTGGCCTTTGGGGACAGGACTGCCCAAATTTATATTATTGTGAAGGATCAATTTGTCGAGACTCAACATAAGAGATTCCAGATATTATTTTGGACGAACAAACGGGAATGACAATAATGTCAAAACAATCCCTGGATGGACTTCATCTAGCAGCTGAGAGCTATTTGGGACAGATGGTATACCAACGAACATTGTTGGAGTAGCAACAAGAGGTTCTGATGTTGTTGCATCAGATGACAGAGTCCTAGATGTCGATGGTTGTTCAGACATATCTAGTCTATCCAAGAGATTTCTTATTGATTCTACAAGAAGTTGCGATGAAGGTAGACTAACTTCTGATGAAGAAGGATATAGGGTGATCCCGAATTCAAAATGCACTGGAGCACTAGACGAAGGATCCTCCACAATCTCTTCTTTAGCAATCAAAACCAGGTGGGAGACGTAGATTTCGCTTTGTTTGGAATAGTTTCTTTTCCGAGGTCAAAGACGGTTGACTCGTAAGTCTCTGTGAACGATGGGATTTCTATTGAATTTCTTCCATGATTCCAGATTACTTGATCAACTGAAAATAAAGGGGAAAAATGATTCCGAATTTAATGAGTTTTAGATGCTTTGACACAACTTGCTTTTTCAATTTTAAAGAGTCAAGAAAAAGCAAAAGATGACTTTAGTCGCCTTCGATTTTTAATGGACCTGAAGTGACAAGTGCTCAGATAGACCTTTTCTTTTAAGGTGTCTGAAAAGGAACGAAAGAGACTACTCTAGAAATCTAGACAGAGGGATTACCAAACCAACAGCAAAAGTGCAGAATACTTTTTCTGGTACGGTAGTCAATCTTCCAGAATGTTGTGTTCAGTGCATTGCGATCGATAGGGCAACAGACATGGCTTGCTAAGGATAAAGGATGTAGCCTATTGTGGTCTCCCAATATATACTTGACGGTACGTGGGAGCACAAGTCAGTATTGGCACTTGTCATCTCAAAGAGGAGGAATCACCCAACCTACAATGAAAGCGATAGTTACCAGGCTTTACGACGTTGGAATATGTCTCTAGCCTAGACTTCTAAATGTTGTGCGTTAGGTTCCAAAGCGTTTTTATGTTCATTGAATTTATTTTATAGTTGATCTTTCTTAAGAGGTTTGCCTTTCAGGTTCACCGCTTGATGTAGATATACAATTCCTAAAATGTAGTTTAAAATGATAAACAATCATTTAATCTTCTTTTTGGAATGAGAATTCTAGCTACTAAGGAAAAAGAAATGAGATTCTTTTCGACATAGAGCATAGAGCACACACTGGATGCACTGTCCTAAATCAAACCAACAAGCAGTCTATATGCAAATGCACGTGCATGTATTTGTTTTCGCTTTCTTAATGTGTGAATGACAAAAAGAATGCTAAGTAAAAATTTGAATCGTTTCAAGCGATAATACTAAAGATTTTCTCTTCAAAAGATGAAAGGAAAATAATGATGACACTTTGTGATTTTGAATTGAGAACTGCCTTCGACACTTGAAAAACTATTAATTGAAATCAAATACAAGAGTAACAATGTAATTGACCATCAAGAACAATAGGATTCTTTTCCTTCACTGAAAACGACACTTGTGACACTTTCAAATCAAAAGATGATAGCTTGAATACACTACTTCTTTGTAAAGGAGAATTGTAAATGGCGAACAATACATAAAAACATTTACAATTCTTTGTACTATGGAGGCTGAATCATGCAAAGTAAGGGAGTTTCCACAGAGGTATACTGATCATAGACAACAAAACTAGTGAAAAGAGCTGAAGAGAGTGAACAAAAAACCAAAATCTGGAAGCAGAAGAAGTCTTATCTAATCATCGCACCTGTAACACAGGGAAAGTGTGTTGCATCTCAGCTACTGCACACGGGAGGTGCGCTGCATCCATATTCCCAAGAGGAGAAGGTGCAATCGTCGAACGATGAGACTTCAACTTGGTTCTGGGTCACAATTTGCAGCTTAGTTCAGGGATTTAAGCTGAGCAAATGATAGTCAGTAAATGCAAATCACAGCGGCTAATCTAATGAGGCTACTTGAGCCACCACTAGGGTAATAAGGATGTTTGCAAATCAATCGTTCAGTTTATAAACAAAACCCAGAGATAGACTGAAGCAGCATTGATCTACTTTGCACTTGCATAGCGAATGCAGTTCGAAGGCTAGCTGTCTTGACTTCACGCTCCGTCTGTAAGTTTATAAAGAAAACAAATATAGACAAGCAAACAAGCTACTCGTTCCCGAGTGAAGTTGCAATTTTTTTATTGGGAAATCTAGTGTTTATGCAGAGCTGCTAGTCCCACTAAGACAGATAGCTAACTTAGAAACAAACAGATTAAAGTTACTTTTGATTTCCTTTACTAGAAGTAGAAAGGAGAGGAGCAAAGAATACAAACCTCGATCTTTTGCTTGGTTCTCCACTTATTCCTTCTCCCTCTTTGAAAGATCTTTTCCGCTCCTCCCTTTACCACTCTGCTTCAAAGAGTACTTGTAAAGTCAAAGTAGCATAATACCTTCTGTTAACACCCAGGTTGTTCCCTTTGACTCCCAAGGGAATACGGTCGGGGTAACCACTAACAAATCTTTGGATTACAGCTTCTAGCCCGAATGTAATCAGAGAGGGCTCTCTCTTTAAGGTTTGTCTCTATTCTGTGGAGATTTTAGGCTAGCTATGAAGTAAGGGTTTTGTTTTATGTTTGGTTGGAAGGATGTCTTTCTGTATCTGAAGTGGAAATATGCAAATAGTGTTAGTCCATTGGGCAATGGAGTCTGTGGCTACTGGTTGTTGAAATCTTGAGTTTGAGCAGCTGGGATTACAGGGCCATTTAGATACTTCATAAAACAAACTTGAAATTACGATGGTGAAATGAAAACAACCAATGAAAAGCAATTAAGACTTTTTCACTAAGCTGGGGTGGGAGAAAGAGATATATTCCTCAGGAGCAAAACTTGAATTCCTGAAACAATAATCACTGTGAAAGATATAGCGTGAAAGGGTAGCAATTAAGAATTACACCTTTGTTACTATAACTGAAGAAAACACTTATAATAGCTTAGATTGAGTTCAGGGTAATCTGTGATTAAATCCTGGACTATTCTTTTTCCTTGCCATTAACTGTAAAGCACAGAAGCATGAAAAAGATATGAATGATAACAAAACACATAACAAAGAGTTGTAAAGAAAAACTTATTGTGCCATGAAATATGCAGGAATCCTATAACTTTCAGCTAAACACCACAATGCATCAAAACAACACAGAGCTTTGGAAATTCCACCGCCTTTTTATTACTTCTCTGAGAATTTACAGTCAAAGAACTATATCAAAGTTATCAATAACATCCAACATCCAACCCCTGCAAACTCATGCGAGGGGGAATATATAGAAGTGTTTCATACAAAATATCTCAGGCATTGAGTCATCTGAGAAATAAAATATCTTCATTAACTCGTACAGAAATAGTAGATAAGAATTTATTACAGCCTTTAATACAACATAAATGCTCTTTACTTCTGTCAGAAGATTTCGACCTTTGGAGCTCACTGAGTCAGTTGAGCGCTTTGTTATAACTGATGAATGACGTGCCTATGCAGCTCTGTCCTCCTGTAGCTTTTCGGCCCTGTCACCTGTGACTGTCATTTCTGCTGTGGTGGCCGAATGATTTTGCTGAGTTGGCTGAGCCTCTTTCTGCATACATGCTGATATATTAAAATTTTCCTATGCATGACAACTTATATATTTCAATGGAAAAAACATAGTTACTGGCTCTGTTTTAGTAGTAGTTGTATTAAGCCATTCCAGACTTCCTGTGTGGGCATTTGATGCCTCAAAATTGCCTCTATGGTCTCATCCACCTCTGTATATTTATAAAAATTTGGAGGGGCATCAAACAAGTGATTGATTTCATTCATGATAAAAAATAAGCTCTCTACCCTGTTGTAGAGAGTCTGTCCTGATGTTGGCCCTGATTCTGCTGATGTGCTTGGCTTTTCTGAAATCTGATTAGTAGCAAAGGTGTTGACCCACTTGGCATATTTTTCATGTGAAATTAGTCTTCCTGAGGGGTCCATCAAGCTAGGAAGACCTCTATTTTGCAATGCTATGAATTTGTCTTGGAATCTATTAATGTCTGCCTGCATATCCTGGCTTCTTCTCTCTAAGGTATGTACCAGGTTTCTTAGTGTCAGGACCCTTTTGACCATCGAAATGGTCTCAGTCCTGTTGGCAATTCCCATTTTGATCAGCTGAGAACTTGTTCTGTAATTAAGTACATTTATCATTCTGGTGGCAGCCTCAGGCATACTGCCAAGAGATGCCCTTGCTCTTTGGATTTCCCTGTGTGCTTTTCCAATGAGCCCCATCTGCTCATGAATGGCCTCAATGTATTCCCACTGGTCTGTGATGGATTGGCCAATATTGGCCAATAGGATTCTCTTAAGCTCAGCTGTTACTTTGTCCAATGTGAGCTCTTTCTCTAGCTCATTTATCCTTCTTTTGAGAGTCTTTACCTCTATTTCTCTCTCAGCTGCATTTTGCTCGGATTTATCATATTTTTCATTGATCTTAGCCAGAGTTTCTTTGGCTTGATTTAGCTCTGACATTTGGGCCTCCAAGACTTGAATTTCATTTCTGAGCTTCTGCATATCAAGAGTTTCAACTTGCTCTGTTGTTGGTGTTGTGGTGGAGGGTGTTGCTTGCTCTGTCTGCTAAATGGGAGGGGCAGTGGTTTGAGGGGCTTCTTCCAGATTGACTATTCCTGGAGGAGGCTGTGAAGTTTGTCTTGCCTCTTTTTGCTGCAATGTTGCCTGAAGTGCAGCCTCTGATTCTTCCAACTTTTCCTGTGTTTGGATGAGCTGTTTGTATAATGTTACCAGCATAGCTGCTGCATCCTTGTCTTGTCTCAGCTGGGCAACTTCTTCAGTTTGGGGATGAAGAGTTGCTGGGATCTTGATCATTTTCCTTAATGCTGCCATATCAGCATCCCTTAGTTTCAACAGCTCCTGCACTGCTTTGACATCCTTATTTTCATGCCCAAGCTCTATTATGATGTCCTCCAACACTTTTATCCTATTGTCCTTTGCTTGAGAGGATGCTCTCTCCAACTCAAGTTGTGCAGTTGTATTATTTAGGCTATTTTCTAGCCTGTAGTTCACCAATGTTTTGTCTACCAAGGAGGCATATACCATCTCACCCATTTTCTTGTGTAATTCAATCTGATCCATTGGGTGCATGTCCTTGGCAAGGACCTCAAGGTTGGTCATGATGTAATCTGCAGCTGACTGTGGCTGCTGCACGGCTGGCATGAAATGGCTCATGGTCATTTTTCCCTCATGGACATCATAAGCAGACATAAGTCTTTGCTGGTTGGTGGGAGCCATTTTCAACAAATGATTGTATAATTGTAACCTTATGGGCTCATTCCTGTTCTTTATGTCCTTGAACTACTGCTTGATGCACCGTTCACCTCCTCTTTGTTGGCTTGAGGAGCTAACTTCTCCTCTACTGCCCTCTCTTGTTCCTGCTGGAAGGAACTTGCTGAGGCCTCCATGCTAGGTAGGCCCATGCCCGAAGATTGCCCTATTGGCATTTCTTCCTCTAAAAAAGGATTTAATCTTTGCCTCTTTTCCCCTTGAGTTGTTGATGTTGTTAGGGGAGTCTCTCTATCCCTTTTCCTGCTTATGTCCTCTCTTTGTGGGGTTTGGAGGACTGAAACTTCAGCTCTTGTTTCTTGCCTAGGAGGCACCATTTGTGCTGGCTGTTGCTCAGTGACCATTGGGGCCTCTGCTGTTTGCTCTTTCAGCACTGGCTACTCCTTTTCTTGCTGCTGTACCTGTTGTTGTTGTTGTAACTATTCTTGTTGTACCTGTTCTTCCTGAAGGGGTTGCTCTTGCTCCATCTCTTTTTCCTTGCCTTTGCTGGAGGCTTGATTTGTCATTTTGACTACCTCCTGATGTGTTATGGAGGATGAGGCAGCTGCTCCTACTTGAGGGCTTGTAAGAGAGAATACCTGTGCAGGAAGTTCCAAGTCAGCCATCTTAAGGAGATTTCTTCTTGCTCTTTCATTTAGTTCTTCTTGTGTGATACGTTCCTCTACTATGCCTCTCTTCCATTTTGTTTGATTTGCATATTGTTCTATGTGAGGCAACCTTACATGGTCATAACTGGACAACCTATATTTGACCCTTCTTAAGGTTATGAAAGTGATTGGGGTCATTAAGGTTTCCAGAGGAAACTGGTCTTTAGGCCAAGGCCTTCTAGCATTCTGTCTGCCTCTTGCCAGCCTTCCTCCCTCTTGTTTAAAACAAAGTGGCCCAATTGGTTTTTTACCTTCAGCTGTGTTTTCTTTCCTTTGCCTAAAAATTTCTTTACATCAGCATTCCCAAACTGCCTGAAGTATTCAAGGGCAAACAATCTCATGGGCACATGCTTGGGCAGTCTGTATGGGGGTAACTCACAACCATATAATTTAATAACAGTGTAGTTTTGGTAAAAATACCAATCCCCAATGCTGTATACCTTGGACAACTGAAGGATCCTCTGCATCTCATCTGTTAGTCTTGGAGGAGGGGAGCTCAGGAACAGAGACATGGCTGGGTGGATGAAAAGGTCTATAAACTCATAGTAAGTGTATGGAGAATAGGCTCTGCAGTGAAAAACTGAGGTCCAATACACTACTGACCTTGGATTTCCTTGTGCATCCACTCTTTTCATATCAAAAGAAAATTTCTCATGTTGATAGTATAAAATTAGGTGGTAGATGTAGGAGGAGTATCTGAACACCCTTTCCCTTGATAGGTTCATCAATTGCTCATGCATTTTGTCTGATATATAGGTGGCATAGTCGTAGCAGATTGGAGTTTTGCCAGGGGAAAACATGAGCATCATTACCAGTACAGTTTCATCAAGATACTCAATGGAGTTATAACCCAGAATGGGATTGATCATATCTACAAGGTCCCTGCCCAATGGGTTGAGGTAAACATGCAAAATGGGAGGGTAATGCACAGTATCAGATTTAATATACAATTGGTTCAGCTTGGTGATCTGAGCCTCTGTTATCTTAGCTCCTTGATTTATCAGATCAAATAAAGACAAAGGAACCAATTTCTTCTCAGTCTTGAATTGCAACATCTCTCTGATGGCCTCAGGGGTAATGTAGAAAACAACTGAACCTGAGGGGTCAAGCACAGCTCTCTGAGTGGGATCATAACCTTCAGCACATAGGTGAATTAGGTCAGGAAATTGATTGACCTGAGGAAGCTTGAAGATTGCGAGGAAGGAATCCCAAATGCCCAACACATCTGTTCCGGCCACATGTTTGGCCTTTAATTCATTTAGCAGGTGGAGGTGGAACTTGCTTTGTATTAGGAATTCCTCTAAGATTTGATAGTCCAAATCTGCTAAAGCCTGCCACTCCAATTCTCTCTGAGGGGCATTTAAAGGGGCAATATTGAGGGCCACAGGTGCTACTGGTGTATCCATAGTTACTTAAAAACTCAGCTTATAGGTGAATTGGTGCTACTGTGCAGAGTAACATAAAAGAGCATTTCTTGGAAGAAGAGGTGAATTGAGAAACAGAGAGCAGAAGGGTCAATGGCAGCAATTGAAATACTGCACACAGCACCAAAGAAGGCAAATACTTGTCTTCAACAGACTTTTTCTTAGTAATTAGGTGTAGGTTCAGTTTCCCTATTCACGACTGTGCGAACAGAATGAAGGTTTTTGTGAAAGCTTTGGTAACAAGGCTTAGCCAGTGAATTTCGAACTTCCAACTTCAAATGGGAACTGGGCGCAAGGGATTTGCCGGTGAATTATGTGTTTTTTCTGTGTTTTAAGTGAATATAGTCGATTTGCAGACAAAACCAGGCGCAGAGGGGATTCACAAGGATAAATACCTGGTAAACTGAAAGTGCGGGTCACAAATGCATGTGGGTTGGCGCCGATGGTCTCCAAGTTGAATTCAGCTGGTTGGCGCAAGCTTGGACGTAAAATGCATGCAGAAGACAATAGAGGCGTTTTTGCAAAAAGTGCAAAAAACGCGAAAAATTGGCCAAAATATGGATTTTTGGGATATTGGCGCCTTTCTCGGATGACGTCAGCATGACGTCATTGGGTGGGGTCAGCGTCGGATGACATCAGCATGATGTCATCAAGTGACGTGGCGGCTTGTGAGTGGTCCATGGGGATGGTGAGGTGGCAGACAGGTGGAGCAATGGTGGAGGAGGGCGCGGACGCGGCGATGACGTAGCAGTGACGCTGGCAGTGACGTTGGCAGGCGGATTAGTGGAAACCGGAAACTGCAGGCGGTATCATATCGCACCGCTTTTGATACAGAAGTGGAGTTGTCAGAGGGGGCTCCGATACGCTGTGGGGGCGACGCGTGGCCGAGGCCTGACGTCACCCTCTAACAGATATCGGACACTATCTTTCAGACGTCGGGGCCGGTCCGATATCCACGTGAGCCATTGGATGAAAAGCGACCGATCGGACGGTCGACGGGTTGATGAATTGTCTGGACAATACGGCGTCGGGCGGGCAATAAAAAATGATTTTTCATGGGATTTGTGCCCGGCACGACCTTTAGAACTATTAACGAATATGTATGGTTTTCCAATGTTTTCTTTATAAAATCGCGCAAGGCATTAAAACTTTGGATAAGTTGGGAAAATGGTTTTTTCAATGTATTTTTGTATAAAATCGCACATAGCTCCCAAACTTAGGATAAGGCGGAAAAGTGGGTTTTCAACGTATTTTTGCCTTTTGAGCGGGTTTAAGGGTGCAAATGGGTTTTTTCCAAGGTTTCTTAGGCAAAATGAAGGGTTGAATAGGTAAATGAGGTCTGAAGGAGAAAAAGAGATAAGGCTTGGGTTCTTAAACTGACCAGATGTCAATTTAATTCCCTAGTAGTGAATCATATGGCTATAATGCCAAGGGGGGGATATTTATAGAATGTTTGGGGTTTATACACCATGG
>APFE030683052.1:0-15112 GCA_000404065.3 Pinus taeda | reverse complement strand
ATAAATATAATATAAGTGTTTATCATATAAAATTTAAATAATATGGATATGAAATACAATATGTCAACGAAAATTATAATTTTGATATGACAATTTGGAAACTTTATTTTAATGTTTTAGAATTTCACTGCCATAAGGTACAATAGATTTGTGCCATGTTTATGTCCAAATTGAAAATTCCAAATCAAAGAACTATAGTGCTCCATGGATTCAAGAAATACTATTGACGAGAATAGTGAAATGATTTTGAATGAGCACTTCTAATTCGATCTTGTAATATTTGGGGATACTCACTTTCTTGTGTGTGTGTTCCAAATCCTCATGAAACTTGGCATAGACCTTAAAAAGAGGGGATGCATGGTCTCCCACATCTCAACTATATACTTGTTGGTTACTGTCATGCTTTGGTAACTAATGACATGAGATTTCATGAGCTCATCAATACCTTCAAGAGTGTCAATGAGGCAATCCATCACTTGAAGAAAGTTTATTATGGTATTTTGACGGGTCTTGTCAACAAATTTACTTGTAGGATGGTTACTAAATAACACTTCAATTTAAACTACAAAGGATATTATCATCCACAGAAGTTATATCAAAGTGCTTTTTGAAGCATATTATATGGGGAAGCCTCATAGAAAAGGGTATGAACTTAATTGCCACCTTTTTGAGCTCCCACACTATGTATACTTTGAAGGAAAATTCTCCCTTGGATTAATGAGTGAAAAATAAAATACTACACACAAATCGAGAAGGTTGGAGATTCTTTGCAACTGAGACACATGTGAGGAGTCCAATCCTATTTTCAAGAATTGTGAAACGATAACATGAATGCAACTTAAAAAATGCACATTCATTAGTGCATCATCAATGATTGCATATTTGAAGATGAAGAAATGGAACAAACATAATTCCTTACATGCCCTTTGGAACAATTCTATAATTCCATATTGCAAATGGAGAATCCATGAAAATTCAAATTTCTCAAAAATTTCTTTCAACACAAATTTGATTCTATTTGAGAATGTCACACTTTATATAGAAACTGTTCCAACTGTACACTTTCTAGTCAAATAAAAACTATATAAGAAATAATGAATCTACTATTATCATGAGAGGAAATTTCTTAGAATTCCTGCACTTTGGTGATTGACGACCATCAATTATAGAAGTTCTCAAGCTTCAACAACAAGCCTTCAATCATTGCAAACATGTTTTAGAGAATGCGACATAATAAAGACCCGCCTCCATGTTTTTTTGGAGACAACTAGTGTTTTAATATTAATATCAATAGTTTTTTAAGCCCTTGGATGAGAGCTTCATAATTTGCAATGTTATTAGTAAAATTAAACTCTAATTTGCATGCAATGAACATTTTTGGATCAAGTAACAAAAAACCAACACCAACACCAACACCTTCCTTTGATTTAGATCCATGAAAATACAAGGACCACACTTTATCATCATTATTTTTAACAATTTTAGCATCAATCAATTTTTTATCTGGTGCGATAAGCTTAGTACAAGACACAAGTTTAGATTGTTGTTTTAATTTAAAAAAAAAAGGGAAACCTCAACAGTAAAATTACCAAAAAACATATCAAAACTATCCATAGAAGAATCATTTATTAAGATTTGCTCATTAGGATCATTGAGTTCAATAATAATATGATGCATATACCATTATCTCTTCATCCTTATTTTATTTTGTTAACCTTTTGCTAAATATGACTAATCAATAACAAAATAATTTTTCCAACATTGCGACTAATCCCTGCTTGGAAATAAACCTTAAGCCTCAGGTATATCAACTACAACAATGTTAATTATCTGATGAATCCTATAAGTAGAAGAGAGTCTAATAAGCACACCATTTAATTCTCCCACAACCTTAACATTTGTATAATAGAGTTGGATAATTTTGACCTCAGATGGCTTAATATCAATATTCAATTTCTCACAGATAGAAAGAGGCATAACACTGGAATAAGCTCCAGAGTCAACCATACAATTATGTACATTCCTATTATAAATTTTAAAAGTAAGTAATAATGAAGGAACATTAGCCTTCTTTTCTATGTGGGGGAAATATTTGAGGATAATTTTTAATAGAAACTGGACCTATCCCATTTTTTTTCAAAAAATGTCATTTCATTATTTTGAGCGACCTTCTTTACTTTACCAAAAATTTCAGCCAAAACTTTGGTGAGTTTTCTACTATATTATTGGAAATTTCAGCAACTCAGAAATTGAAACGTTGGATTTTAGTCTTTTGATATATTTAATAATATCATATTCCAAATCTGGGACAACAAGGTTTTTGGAAATTTCTACTTGTTTTTTCACATTTTTGCTTCTAAGAGAGGTAGAAGGATTGGAATCATCAACAATAGTCTTTCTGTGGGTGTTGTAAGGATACTAATTCATGAAAACATTTTCATAGTCTTCTTCAAACAGATCATGGGTTAGATGAACAAAGTGGACCATGATAGGAGGGGATTGAGCATCATCATCACCCACATCTGCTCCTTCCTCACTCTCATCTGGTTCATTTGTTTTCTCACTAGAAGATAAGTTAATCCCTAATATCAAGGCTTGAATAATATTCTCTAATCCTTTAGCATTTAATCCTTCAATGGTAGGAGTATGCTTAGGTGGAAAATTCTTCCTGGAAGGTCTAAAGTTTCCTCTATTAGATTTCCCTTATCTTGTGTTCATTTTAAGGTCAATAATTTAGTTTGATAAATTATTAAGGAACTTTTGGAGGCTCTCAAGATCTAGGGCTCCATTTTCTTTCTTAGCTGGAGGTGGTTTATAGGATGACTTAGATTTCTTTTGAGAGGAGGAAGGCTAATCACCTTTAGTGCGCCTTCCCAATTTAAAAGACCCCTACTTTCACTAAATATTGTAGGTATCAATTTTTTCATTAACATTTTTATACCCATTTATATTTTTTTATTAACTTTGAGCTCCATTTTTTATATATGCCAATATAAAACCCCTTTAAACCCTAATATATGCTCAATATATTATTCCATTTTCCCCTCAATATATATCCTTGAATATGAGCACACATGGTATGGTATTTCTCCCCCCGTGAAGTCACCATGGTTAGAGTCATCTTCTTATTTTCAAATGTTAGTTGAAGAAAAACAAGAAACAGACCTCATTTTTAGTTGTAATTGTTATATAAATTATTTTTTCATTAGTATGAATGGTTAGAAGTTTTGTATCGAAAACTACATATTGTTATCAGTTTGAGTATAATTTCATAATATCAAGATGCTTTTAATGAATATATACCTATGTAGGTAACTAGTTATGTGGAAACATTTTTTTAGTTATATGATTTCTCATTTATTTAGCATTATGTGAAAATCCTCCTCCTCATCTAATTATATTCACTAATTGTTCATGGGTTAGATATGATAATGTACGTCTAGTTTCTAAATAATTCTCTTTTGGTTAAATATTATATATATATGCTTAAAATATTATTGATTTTTATGAACTTTTTCTATTTTCTTAATAACCTATTTTTTCTCTTATATCCACTGCCAAATTTTTCTTGTGACCTTGGGCAGGATATGTAGCAAGTATAAATTATATATATTGAATTTTAATATCCTTTAAGTAGTATGTTGAATTAGATTTTTCCCCATTTGGAGATTTTTTGTTCATTCTTACTTCTTTTAAGTGGATAACTGGTCCCATGTATCAATCATGAACTATAATACCAAATGAGATTAGGTCCAATTGGGACCTTTCATTGGGCAGTCATAGCCTAGATGATGGAGGTATTTCCCTTCATATCAATAATTTCATGCTAGAATGAGGACATCTAATAATGAATGGTAGGTAAATATTTAAATATAAATAAGACAATTCATTCATCTGGATCAAAATCGCCTCCACAAAAACCTTTAGAAACATTGTCTAGTGAAGCTTCTCATTCTATTCAAACTATACTAAACCCAATTTATCAGTACCTTGTTCTTTCTGAAGACTCTCAAGCTTCATATCTACACAGGAAAATTTTATAGGAAGAATCATATGATCCAATCCAATATTTACAACAATAATTACTATATTTTGGTATTATTAGGGAATCTATTCTAAATATTATTCCTCAATTGCAACATCTTGGGTTTTTAACCAGAGCACAAAGTAACAATATTGCTTAACCAATAATTCAATTTATCGTACATTTAAAAGGGAAAGGAACTCAAAAGTAAGAACCAATTGTTTCTCAATTCTCTATTAGAACTAATATTTCATTCAATTGGATAGACTATAGGAAATAAAATAACACAATAGAAACTAAATCCCTTTTAGGTGTTGGTATTCCTCCATCACCTTTGGGTAGTGTTTGTCAATTTAATTGTCTTAAATTGTTACATGAATTATCGACCAGAGTTGGTAAGCTTGTGAAGTGCAAGTGCACTATATATGATAGAAGCCCTTTTATTAAATCATATTGTTAATGTGCATGATTGAGTTATTGAGATTTACTTCTAAGGATGCAATTTATTCCTATCTTACTCTTCAAATAAAATGGATTTTAACACATTAAATCTTCTTGATCTTTTCTAATGAAATAAAATTTGCTCTTCACATTTGCTAAAATGAAACTTTAAATAAAACTCACACTATCGTATTAAGAAAACTTTTAATTGATCTATTGCAACACAAATTTAATCTCAAAAGCAGAATTGATCATCTAGCATTCTAGCAATCCTTTGAATAAAAAGCAAAATTGAAATTAACTTTTATTCAAAATGAAAAACCACACATCTATCATTATCAATCACTCATTATTGAAAAGGTTCTAAAATTAAACTATAACAAAATCGCTCATACTCTGAAATTGAATGCTTTGAAATGAAAACCATAAAGATATCACACATACTTTAAAATGAAATACTATAGAATGAAACTCTAAAGAAATCTATTAACTCTGAAATGAAACACTCGACAATCATAAAGAAATATATGAAAAGCAATTACATTACCATTAACATCATTATACATTAACTTGAAAAAGGAATGATTAATGAAATATTGCTTATCGCTCTTTGAATGAAATCAAGATTGCAATCCTATTCTAAATTGTATGAATAACTGTAACAAATGAAAAATATATGTGAATGAAAAACCTTCACTATCTGTAGAGGCCCTCCACAAACAGGTGGTCATAAAACTTGAATGGAAGAGTCAGCTATGCATAACAGAGTAAAAACCAAGTTTCAAAATATCATTGTTGCATCATAAAATCAACCTTCTGTTCATGTTTGTTGCACGGTATTTAGAAAAGCCCGTGTCAATAATTGTTTGAGGCTTTATGCCTACCTCAGCTAAAAAATCTCTAAACTAAGATTATAACAACTACCACGATATCCTTTTTCACAATTTTCTATTTGACAAAGCAAATCGTGAAGCATAGGATTTTTTGACTCTCGCTCACCTATTCAATGACCACATTGATTTTATCCTTTTACCACGCAATCGAACAATCATTTTATGATCTGGTTCAGATGAATAGGATGAAATCATTAAGGGGATAAATCTCCACTTATCCATATCTTTCTCCTCTTGGCTGGCACCTTCGATCCTGGTAAACCATGGAATTGGCTATAGAAACAAAGATTAGCTGCAGAATCTTGCAAATTCAGTAGCCAATACAAATATTAACTCAATAATAAGGAAAATTATGAAATATGAGAGATAAGATGATTAAATACCTTACCATGTCAAAAACCTCGTAGTTTGATGCCTATTGAGTTGATGATGATGGTCAAGGAAAGGAAAAATAAGTAAAGGAGAGTGTCAAAATCAAGTAATCATGAGGCTCATCATTCCTCAATATGGTCACTATTACAAATCTATCTGCCAATTGTAACAATGTAGGTGTATATTGAAGATTAGAATGTTTTAATTGATTCATAGTTTGTTTATTCATGATGTTTACAGCTGCTCCTAGATCAATCAATGTATTTGGGATCTCTACACCATTGATGTGTGTTTTCACAATGGGACTTCTTGAATCAAGATATTTCTGAATTGTTTTCTTACCCATCATGATATCTACAATTTTTCCAACTAGTTGGATTCTTTTGACTTATTTCATAACTATTTGTATATATCATTGTAAGGGAAATTAAAGAAAGGGAAGTTAAAGAAAAAGTAAAGCAAATCAAAACCCTAGGTTCAAGTTGTGGTAAGGAAGTAGAAAATGAACTATGTAGTTAGTAATAGCCTACAACATAACCCTACCTTCAGTGTTAATACAACCGCTCATCCATGGAAGAAAAGGGTTAGGTTGCAAAGAAATTTTCTCTTCAAATATATGATGCAAATGAGTCATGGTGATCCACAAACAGAGGAGGAAATTACCTTCGTAACTCCTCCATCTTCCTTGACCATCAAATCCAAAACCCTAATACCATCACTATTAAATCTGCGAGCTCATCACACAAAAGAGTGTCAAATCAAATTCATGAGATATACAAGTAGTTGACATGGAGAGAGTTCTAGAAAATTCCAAAGTATAAATATATATACAAACTCATAATCCAAAAATTAGGGAAGAGAGTTGAGTTTGTGGTAAACACCATACAACAATTAAAATATATACATGAGCTCTTAAGTATTAACCATTCCCCAAAGCTAATAATATTAAATTTAATGGTGAGATATATAATTCTAGTTTGGGCTTCCCTGAGTGATCCGAGAGTCATACCATGTAACCTAGTACACTCTCCTCTATTTATATCTGGACACCACATTTCTTTCTTTGAAGCAAAAATGTCGGAACAATTTTAATTAAATATTTGATGATTGTTGTACACAGCCCAGAGAGTTCTGGAGTCCAAATTATGCTCAAGTGTGCTTGTTGGAAATCTTGGCTTGTCTACATTCCAACCCAAGTGGAATTTCTGCATTTGGTGCTCAGTTTCCTCTCCAAAATTTCATTCTCCCAAGACTACTTCCTATGTGTCAAAATAGGGGCAGAGAGGTCATTTTTTGAGTGTTTTTGACCTCCTGGGGACTCAAAACATGCCCAAACTTCTTGTCCATGCACCAGAAGGCATGATTTTTCATGATGAATCCAAAAATGCAAGCCATTTGTGATTTGGAGCTCCCAATCCTAAGCGTCGCGCCAGTGGCACGGCGCACAGGGAGAAAAACCCTGAGTTGTGCCCAAAAATTTGTCATGTGACCAAAATTTCCCCATATTCTTTGAAATTTGGGCTGGTGGTTCCCTATGAAGTTCTATGCTGGGACATAGAGGCTTCAGCCAAGATTCGAAGTGGATCTTTCTCTTTTTGACTCTTTTGCCTCTTTTTCATTTTGCTCATTTTCGCCTTCAAACTCCTTATCCGAGCCTTTGAAATCATTTTTCGTGCCCTGTAGTGATAAACCATCCACCTCAATATGGTTTTGTCCTTGTCATCCTTCTCTAGCAGTCTCTCAAGGTGGATGTTGATACGCTTGAGCCAATACTCTCCGTCATTGTTAATCTCTTGCTCTAAGGGAGCGAGCTCAATCCTCCTATGTTGGGTAGCTTGACGATTCTCACGGATGTGTTGCAGCTCCATGATCTCATGCTGGTCCTCGAGTTGTTTGTTCCTCTGCTCCAAATACCTGATAATCCACTTGGCCCTCTCCAAATTGAGAGACAAGGCTTGGATCTCCGTTTGCTGCTCCTGGATGGTCCTCCTAAGTTTGGCACTTTCCACATCTATATCATCATCATGAATGAGGATGAAGTTGGCCTCTTTTTCACCTGATGGCCCCTCGTCATGCATGGGCTTCTTTCCCCTGTCCTGTACATGTATTGCCAATGTTGGAGGCGAGGCCCCTTCCACCTCGGGTGGAGATAACACTCGCTTTGGTGCTGCAAACAAATGTCTACTGCCTCTCTAATAGGTGATGAATACTGGAATAGTAGTGGCCTCATGGTGCTCATATTGATGAGAAGGACCACCTATCTCATGCTAAACCTCTGATAATACCTGTGAAGTGCTGAAGAAGTCACGGGAGATGAAGTCATCCCAAGTAATGCCCTGTAATCCCAGCTGATGATTGACCAAAATCTTAATAAGAGCAAAGTGATAAACACTATTAAGTTGCTGCTGAGGGGTTTTGTGCTACATGAAGGTGTTCATCCTCTCTATGTTCCTACAAATGAAATATGGGATGTTCATCATCCGTACCCTGGTAAAGTGCATGAGCAACCTGATGTGATAGGCATATAGATGAGAGAACCTCCCCTCACAGCTGAAGTACTTCATGATTAACTTCATGGGTGGACCATATTCATCTTTAAAATATTTGAATGGAAAAAATCTTTGGAGCTGCCTCAAGAAACTCGCCTTAATGTAAGGCTCATAGTGCTGCTGATCAACCTTCTGTTTCTTGTGCCACTGTTCTCCAACATTCGGTATGCCGGTTGCTAATGAGACAGTTTCAGGTGTCAGTGTGAAGGTGACCTTAGCCAAGATAGAGTGATCTCCCTATGGGTGAAGCACAAAAAGGCGGGCCAAATCATGATGAACTTGAACATTAGCTACCCTTTGACAAAACTCAAAACATGATAGATGCTGGAAACATGACATAGCAAGAGGGCATGCCTGCAGTTTTGTGAGGGTGGTTGGCTCATCCCTAACATCTTTGCCACTTTTTTGATGTCTCCGGGGAGTTTGATCTTCCGAGGATGAATCACTTTGGGTTTCCATATCATACTCCAATGAATGCTCAGAGGCCATGACTGCTGTAT
Source organism: Pinus taeda (assembly GCA_000404065.3). Classification (NCBI taxonomy): domain Eukaryota; kingdom Viridiplantae; phylum Streptophyta; class Pinopsida; order Pinales; family Pinaceae; genus Pinus; species Pinus taeda. The sequence goes on along the minus strand of APFE030683052.1, from coordinate 6,333 downwards.
GTGTATTGTGCTTGGACTGCCCTTTGATGATGGTAGTGAAACTATGTGTTGATATGAACTTTGCCACCGAGGTGAACAATGCAAAAAACGGAGTGTTAGGAAGGGGAATAATATGATGGGATTAGGGGTTATGGGGGGAAATTTTGTTTAGGGATATGTAGGAGAGTTTGGGGATTTGATAAGGTAGGGTTTTGGGGTTTTATAGTTGACAAATGAGTGGAGGGGATAGGGAATAGGGGTTTAGTAATGTTTTAGGGTAGGGAAAATAGGGAAAAATGGGATAGGGGGAAAGGGAAAAATGGAAAGAAGGGGAAAAATGAAAGGGAGGAGGAGCTTTGGCATCAACACCACAAGTTTGCAACCCTAAAGCAATGACTTTGATGTTTTCAAGTGGTAGGGTTTAGGCAATTTTTATTGCAATTGTAAATGGCCATAACCATCATCCTATCCACAAAATTTGATGAACAAGCCAAGATATAGACCCTACCTGGCAATTGGAAGGAATTCCAAACGATTTGTGGCAAATTTGGAACAATTTCGAGCCTTTGTGGTGTGCGCCGCGCTCTATATATGCATCGTGCCCATGTATTTCCACCATTGCAGGGTCGCGCTCTGTGCATCGCGCTCTTTATGTGCACCGCGCCCCTCTGTGTGTGCGCCGCACTCTGGAAAACGACTCCAAACTCACCTAAAACGCGTGCTTTGCACTCCCAGTCACTTTGCTATGTTTCTCTATAACCCTTGTGTGCACAATGATCTTGTTACTTGTGGAAACTTGTATATAAAGGCATTTGGATTCATGGGTTTAATTTTTTCTTCTTCAAAACCCATTTTGATAATGTTTTTATTTTGACACTTTTCACTGATTTAATTCAACACTGAATTTCACTTTTCCCTTTCAATTTTTAGGTAGAATGATGAAATTTTTGGCACTTTTTGTAGGGGTCGCATGACATGGCATTTGGCCAAGGAAACCATGACTGCGCCTGAAGAGATCAACTGGAGACCTTTTTGGAAAATGATCACAAATGACACACTGTTTGACTTTTCTTCAAAACAGGGTTTTGAAGAACAGTGGTAATCTGTCAACATGATGATGAAAATCTTTGAATCACAACTTTGTAAGGGTCTCCCTCTAGTCTGCATGGATTTATTAGACATGGTTGAATACCAAATTGACTAATCCCTAGACCTAATGACTGAAAATGACTCTCGTCCATTAAAAGATCGAACATTAACTGTCATGGACTTTAGTGACCATTGACAAAAGACCTAAGCCAGCGGGTGTTAGAAATGAGGGGAAATGACTAGCATGACATTTTCCGTCAGATTATGGCATGCCCCTAGCGGAATGCAGCTAAATGCATGGAGCGAGACACCAAAAAATGAGATGCAGAAAGAGTTTTGATCTCTGACGGAGGACTGACAAGACCGACTCTAACATTGGCTCCAATGGGGGATGGTAGCTCCAGCTCCTTGGAGGTGCCAAGAACAGCAGATCTTTGGTTGAGTAGACAGTGCCTTCATCCATTGGGCTATGGAGTCGTTATTTCGACAAACAACACAAGACTTTGACACATTTATTGATTGGAACTTGACTTAAACCGACTTAATTATGAAACCAACATGACTAAGAAAACTGACTCAATGCAAAAGGAAATGACTCATGACTAACTTAACTAAAATAAGAACTTAAAAAACTTATTCAATGGAAGCAGTCCATCAAGATTCTAGGGTTTCAAATTATGATGACAGCCACCTGCATACTAGTGCAATATGTACAATCATGTGTAATGTGTCTTCCAATGTAACCAATCAAGCAGATGCCTTCTTGATTGATTCTCCTAATCAGATCTCCTAGTCAACAACAGATACTGGTAACTGGGCATCCAAAAACACAGTTGACCATGATCTCCTTCATCACTGAATACTGCAATAATCACCTTCACTGCTGACTGCAATAGATTTGCCATTGGATCATGAAAAACATGAAGATTGAACTCTTGCTGGAAAAACAAGGTATCGTTTTCTCTTGATTCTGGTCTTTCTTCATAGATAAGAGTATGTTCCTGGTCTTCAAAAAGTTCTGAATAAATAGATGAGCATATTTCCTCTTCAAAGAACATTTCAAAACATGAGACATATGAGGAAGGTTCTGAAAGGGGATCGTGAATGGTCTGGTTTGTTGAAGTCAGAATATATTGTAGGTCATCTTCATATGATATGATAGGTAGATTGTCTTTGCATTCATCAATGATGAGAAAAGAAACCTCAAAAGATTCTTGAAACCCAACACAATCATTTATATCATCTACCACATATTCATCCAGAGAAAGATTTTCACTTACTTGAACAAAGAACTCATCTTGGTGCTCATGAACTAACTGGATTACCTCTTGGTCTGATGACATGAGAACATTTGAATTCAAAACTCTGTTTTCTTCATCCCATATGGTTTTAGCAGCATAGTTATCTTTCATGGGACTTAGTACAAGGTTTTCTTGGTCATCACAATCTGAATCTACATCTGAAATGGTTGTCTTGACATTATCACGTTCTGGAATTAGAACTGGAATTCCTTGCATGATGTCTTCTTCTATGGACAAATCTGAACCGACCCTTTTTCTTTCATCACTTTCAGTCATATGGACATCTTCAACCTGCTAATCTATAAAGTTGTTCATTGGATTGTCATCCTTTTCAAAAGAGGAAGAAGTTTCACCAACACTTTCTTGACCATGTGTGCACTGCAAATCTACTTTAGCTTGAGATGGAACATGACTGTGCAAGAGTTGATCTATCTCGTCTTCAGACAAAGGAGATAAGACCTTTTGTTTCCTTTTGCTCAAACAATGATTGTCTTCATTAATTTCAATTGAAGGAGTGTACAAGTTTTCCTCATACTGCTGATCCATTTCATGTAATTCCTGTTGACCGTCAAGATGCAAAATTCCTTCATCTTCCACCGCACTAAAATCTTGATACTGCCGCAGATTTTCATGATCGTCTTTATGCTGTTGAAATCGATTTTCATACGAGACTTCCATGATCTCTTCATCCATGAAATTATCATCCTCATAATATTTTTCAAGGCTCTCAATAAAACCATAAGCATGCTTGCAACAATCCTGAACTAAATTTAATGATGGATAAGATTCTTTATATCTCTCAATGAACATGGCATGAAAATCCTTTAGACAGTAAATGCAAGCAGTGGGAAAATTTTCATACCAAGATTGGGCTTCACCTTCCAGAGTGGCTAGGAATATCTTCATCAAGCAATCTTCAGGAATATCAACCTTCAACTTGCCAATGTGCATGTGAAATCTAACTAGATTTAAAGCAGCATCCTTCCTACCATCATCTTTAAACTTAGGAAAATTCCTTGACCAATCTACTTTTGGAATCTTATTTGGAAATCCTGGAATGTGATCTCGGCTCATGGGAGCGTATCTTCTTGCAATCCGCTCCATTTTAAAAAATCTCAAAGCTACTGATCTCTCTGCAGTGGAGTCACCATGAAGGATTGATTGCTAGATTTTTCAGCGAATGGAGTCACCAAGTGAATGATTTCAACCTTCTTATGTCTAATCGCTGTTCACCATCAACAATCAGCTCTGAACTTGAGATATGTACTGGGGCAAAACAATCTTCAAGCAAACCATTTTCTTCCCTGGTGGAGTCGCCACTATGTTAGCACCTAAATCTGCCTTAGGCTGAAGGAAGGCAAAATTCAGGGTAACCACAAGCCACGCTTAGTCTGGTAGCTAGCCTTACCAGAACAGGAGAGGGCTCTCTCCGTGTCACGCTTAGTGAATAAATAAACGATATGGTCTGAGGTGACTTACAATGAATATTGATTTTAGGCTAGGTAAATAAATATAGAAGCAAGAAGAATTTTTTTATAAATGACTGAGTTTCTAGGATATATGAGACCAATGAACAGTATGAGCAGAAATTTAACACAAAGGCACAGATTACTTCGTGAGGCAAGACAGGGGGAAAGTCTAGCAATTAAATTTGAAATAATACGGAATGGAAAGATTGTTTAGGAGGGTGAAAAGGGCATAAACACATGAATCCTTTTCAACAGAAGAAGAACACATAACATGAAACCTTCCCACAGGCAGAGGAATAAACATGAATTCTACCTTATCTTACTTAGAAAATTTCACTGGAAATGAATATGAATGAACTGTGAAACATAAAGAAATACATATGAAACATAAAGGGAACACATTTTCTACACTCACACCACATGAATCTCATGAACTAGAGCCACTTCCTTTCATTAATTCTCTGTCAAAATATACAATGAAGAACTGAGTTTCTCTCCCACAGTCTCCCAGAAATTACAACCAACCCTTTGCAAATGGTTTGCATACAATAAATAGACTATGCCATGGGGAAATAGAACGACCAAGAGTTGGGGAGTTTTTAAAATCATTACAAAATGGAAATGGAAAGCCAACCATTATTTACAGGTGCAGCGTTACAAAAATGACAAATGGCTTGGGTGACTGCTCGCCTTCCTTTGCCACTTTGATAGAAGACAACCTTTAGTGAAAATATTCTTTAAACTTTTCCTTAGATGCTGAAAAAAGTGTAGTGTAAATGAGTGGGCCCACTTGGAGAAAGTCGCGAATCAAAATGTCACAAAGCGGAAGTGATTTTGGCCTTTTGTCTATATGCGCTGTGCCCAAATCTATATGTGTCGCGCCACTTTGGAGGCGATTTTGAGGTACCTTCTAGAGTCCAAATTGTGCCCAAGTGTGCTTGTTGGAAAGCTTGGACTGTCTACTTTCCAACCCAAGTGGAATTCCTACATTTGGTGCTCATTTTCCCCTCCAAAACTTCATTCTCCCAGGACTTCTTCCTGTGTGTCAAAATAGGGGCAGAGAGATCATTGTTTGAGTGTTTTTGACCTCCTGCGGACTCAAAACATGCCTAAACTTCTTGTCCATGCACCATCAGGCATGATTTTTCATGGTAAATCCAAAAATACAAGCCATTTGTGATTTGGAGCTCCCAATCCTAAGTGCCGTGCCAGTGGCGCGACGCACAAGGAGAAAAACCCTGTGTTGTGCCCAAAAATTTGTCATGTGACCAAAATTTCCCCAAATTCTTTGAAATTTTGGCTGGAGGTTCCCTATGAAGTGCTATGCTGGGCCATAGAGGCTTTAGCCAAGATTCGAAGCCAATCTTGCTCTTTTTTCCTCTTTTGCCTCTTTGTCGTTTTGCTCAATTTCGCCTTCAAACTCCTTATCCGAGCCTTTGAACTCATGTTTTGTGCCCTGTAGTGATAAACCATCCTCCTCAATATGGTTTTGTCCTTGTCAGCCTTCTCTAGTAGTCTCTCAAGGTGGATGTTGATACGCTCGAGCCAAGACTCTCGGTCATTGTTAATCTCTTGCTCTAAGGGAGCGAGATCAATCCTCCTATGTTGGGTAGCTTGGAAATTCTCACGTATGTGTTGCAGCTCCATGATCTCATGCTGGTCCTCGAAATATTTGTTCCTCTGCTCCAAATACCTGATAATCCACTTGGCCCTCTCCAAATTGAGATACAAGGCTTGGATCTCCGTTTGCTGGTCTTGGATGGTCCTCCTAAGTTCGGCACTTTCCACATATGTATCATCATCATGAATGAGGATGAAGTCAGCCTCTTTTTCACCTGATGGCCCCTCGTCATGCATGGGCTTCTTGCCCGTGTCCTGTACCTGTATTTCTGATGTCGGAAGCGAGGCCCCTTCCACCCCAGGTGGAGATAACACTCGCTTTGCTACTGCAAACAAATGTCTATTGCCTCTCTGATAAGTGATGAATACTGGCATAGTAGTGGTCTCATGGTGCTCATACTGATGAGAAGGACCACCTATCTCAAGATCAACCTCTGATAATACGTGTGAAGTGTTGAAGAGGTCACGGGAGATGAAGTCATCCCAATTAATGCCCTGTAATCCCAGCTGATGATCGACCAAAATATTAATAAGAGAAAAGTGATAAACACTGTTAAGTTGCTGCTGAGGGGTTTTGTACTGCATGAAGGTGTTCATCCTCTCTATGTTCCTGCAAATGAAATATCGGATGTTCATCATCCATACCCTAGTAAAGTGCATGAGCAAACTGATGTGATAGGCATATAAACGAGAGAACCTCCCCTCACAGCTGAAGTACTTCATGATCAACTTCATGAGTGGAGCATATTCATCTTTCAAATATCTGAATGGAAAAACTCTTTGGAGCTGCCTCAAGAAACTAGCCTTAATGTAAGGCTCATAGTGCTGCCGATCAACCTTATGTTTCTTGTGCCACTGTTCTCCAACATTCGGTA
>APFE030683048.1:0-14954 GCA_000404065.3 Pinus taeda | reverse complement strand
AAAAAAAAAAAAAAAAAAATTACTTATCTACCTTCACTCGGATTGGACGAGGATTACAATCTGAAAAGGGGTAAATTATGCACTTTATATGTTGAGCCAAATAACTTATAATTGATATAAGTGCATATAAATAACTTAAATCAATTATAAATGGCTTTATTTAAGTTATATGCACTTAAATCAGTTATACGTTCAGCCAATCTAAGAAGGCAATAGTAAAAGCAAACGTTGAATTTCTATTTCTTTGTTTAATTTCCTGAACATGAGGAGAAGAGAATTATGATAGATGGAAGATTGATAGTTATGGAAACAAAAATTGCACTTGTAGTAAAATGATCACAACTAGAACTCAAATGATGTTCTCAGGCCACTGCTTCTATGAGAGACCTGTTTCATTGCAATGTTAGATCTGATCTTATATGTTTTTGCACAAAACTTTCAAATAGACAACATATTACCATAGTATCTTTTCAAAAACCATCTTTCAAGTGCCTAGGATGAATGTACTATGTACTAATGTAGTGATAGGTTGGAATTTTTTTTGAAAGATAGCCATCAGACTATTATTATATGAGCCTCTATAAACAATATGATGTTATATGGTATGATGTATATTCTGATTTCACACGTGGCATATCAAATATAGAAATTTTTTAACATCGAAAAACATGTAGCCACAATGGAATAAAACCTAAAACATTTATGATAAATTCCTTATTTAAATATCATGTGAACTATAAAAAAAAAGGTGACAAAAAAAAAGTGACAAAATATACTATTTCATGTTTGTTTACTTCTCATAAATATAAATTAAAATTATATCACATATGCACTGGGAATGCTCTTGTATATATGATATGTGTGTTTGTATGTATGGGAGAAAGCAATAGGTAAGCTTAACAATGAATCCACTCATGTTTTGTGCTTATCCAAGCAACAACACAGGAAGAGAAATATGCAAGGATCTCGAGGTCCTATTTCTAGTAACACATACCAGGGCCTCTAAACAATAATGTAACATGGGAAATAAAATTCCATTTGGCTAATTTGTTGTTGGAGAAGCTACTCCAGATCAATAATATTTGGTCAGTTGTAGACTTTGCATAATGTTGGCACTTGTCCTCCCTGTTTTGTCCTCCCTCTTCTGTCGTGTGAAGGATAGGTCTATTTCATTGTGTCACACACTCTTATGATCAATGGTGCACAACAATACGGTCATGCCACGAGGAGAACCAATTATATGTTTGGTTCGTTTACCTTTATTAAATTGCTACACTCATTAGTTATCTTCAATTATTTGCTTAACATTCGTATAGGTTCTTTATGTTTATTTGTTTGAATGTAAATAAACTTTGACAAATCTAAATCATATAATTTAACAAGAGAAATGGCTTATTTGTACATGGAAATTGATACTGGTTGTGGCTAGTGAGAATAGTGACATTGAAGTTCAATAATTATTGATTTTCATTTTTTAGAAACATTAAATTACTTTCTTATATTGATTATTGTAAATTTCATTTAATTTTAAGGTTTACAAATCATGTTATGAATTTTGTTTTATTTCATGAGTTGTAATTATGGTAATAGAATTTGTTGCAAATTTTGTATGGAATGTTTATAATTTATATTTTTTATATTTACTCTTGATTCATGTTTTTACATTTACTCTTGAGTCATGTTTCATATACTTCAACTTCCAATTATTTATCATCAAAGAAAATTAAACCCAAGGTAAATGTTGTAATATCTTTTCAAACATAACAGAAAAGTCCATAAACCACATTCTTTAATTCAAAAAGCTTGATTTGTAGCACAATTTTTCCTTCAATGTTAATTATGTCATGTTGTAACATAAAATCCATGCATGAAATTTTAGTAATTTTAGTATTGCATTTTGTTAAATTAGTTTATTAAATAAAAGCCACGTGGCACCAATGTCCACAAAAACAAATAGAAGTGACATTGTCACACAGTGGCGCTGGTATTTAATTATATATACAAGTTTTCTAATTTTAGAATGAGATTTTAGAATTAAAAAAATAATTGAATTTAGTAAGTTATATTTTTGTATTTTTTTATAAAAAATTTAAATTTAGTTTTGTTTTGGTAAATAATTAATTTTATGATATATATCTTATATATTTATATATATTTATATATATAATATATAAAATTTAATTTCAATAATATTAAGTCTACCATCTTTAATCAACTACGATTTAAATTTTGTAGCATATCTTCCGGATACATCGCATTAGGTTTGTTTATAGTCGACGTTTCGAACCAACAACAATTTAATTTATAATTATACTTTAGAAAAAGTCACTAATCGATTTTGTTATTGGATTTTCACATGAATAATCCAAATTCGCAATCTCCAAATGGAAGGTTCCAAGCCCTTTTGTACTAAATGTTATGTGTGAAGCAAAATTCATGCAATATTCTAGATCTTTCTAGTTTAGATTTTTCTAGGTCTCCACGATTCTAGATCTTCCTACACCACCAGTGGTTTCTAGATCATTCCAAATCTTTATCTGAATCACACACAAGATTCTAGATCATTCTTCTGCCTCTATAAATTTGTAATTTCTCTGGCCAAGGAAAGCAAGTCAAGGCCCAAGCCTGTTACATAATGCAAAGTGATTTCTGTTCTCCAGTGATTGTTTTATCTATTCTGTTGTTTTTGATTGAGTAATTTTATTGTTTCTCCACTTGTTTGTCTCTGTGAATTATTCTCTACTATTGTCTTCTAAGTCTCTGAGTATAAATCTTCTATGTGTTATGTATGCTCTGAACTAACAACTTGTATCGGAGCCAAGTTTGAATATCCACCGTTCAAGCCACTTAGTGCCATCGCCTTGCTCTCGCAGCGTTCGTTAGAACGTTGGTTGTTATTCATGGAGCTATTGAAGGATCTGTCCAGGAAATAGCTGAGGAACACTAGAACTAAAAGACAATTGGTGGAAGAAAAACAAGGTCGTGGACCTATGTTGAAACGTGTTGCTGGAGTTTGAAAAGTGGAGATCTATGGAGATTGGAGTTGAAACGTGGTGTTCGTAAGTTTTATTTACATCAAGCTTGCTGGAGTTTGAAAAATGGAGATCTATGGAGATTGGAGTTGAAACGTGGTGTTCGTAAGTTTTATTTACATCAAGCTTGCATCAAGTTTTTTTTCGAACCAACGAATGTATGTGCGAAATGTGGAAAGGTTAAAACATTATATATGTTTTTATATTTATTATGAAACATATATGATTATATGTTGGAATTTTGAAAAGTATATTTTAAAAATGAGCAGGAATTTTGAAAAGGGTATTTTAAAAGGAGGAAGGTCATTATTACTAAATTTTAAAGAGTAATAATTAAAGTTTTATTTTTAAATGGAGTTTTTTTGTGTTTGGGGCGTGAATTTGATTGAAAATGAATACAACAATTACAATGGAAATCACAGATGCAGGATACACTGATTTTAAAGAATCAGTATTTCCGATTGAGGGCACAACAAAGAAACCCTCATCAATGGCAAATGAAGAGTGGAATAAGTTAAATAGAAAGGCAATTGCAACAATCCGCCAATATTTAGCAAAGAATGTTTATTTCAATGTGTCTGGAGAAAAGACCGCAGAAGGATTATGGAAGAACCTCAATGATTTATATGAGAAGAACACAACATCAAACAAAGTGTTTTTGATGAAGAATCTTTATAATCTCAAAATAAAGGAGGGTGCTTCAGTTGTTGAACACTTGAATGCATTTAATATTATTATTAATCAATTTGACTATGTTAAAATCATTTTAGATGATGAAATTAGAGCTATTTTGCTAATGTGTTCTATGCCAAACAACTGGAAAAATTTAATTGTAGCTATGAGCACTTCAACAACTAAAGGACCCTGAAGTTTGATCATGTCAGTAGCAGTTTAATGAATAAGGAACTGTAAGGCAAGGCAAGGCAAAGCACGGGTCCTGGCGCTGATACGTTGATCTATCGCCTTTGTAATTTTTAAATCGCAGTGAGAGTAACACGAGTCTTATTCATTCGAGAAGACAAAAGCTAACCCAGAAAGCAATATGAGTGAGAGTAACATTAGTCTTATTCCTTCTTTGAACAAAGCGAGGTTTTGAAACTTCTTGAGAAAATCAGATTTTTCATACGAGAATATGAAATTATGAACATCTTTTGAGAACAAAGAAGAAATCATTTGAAGCAAAAAGTCAAAAGTCTAAAGCAAGGTTTAGAGTAGACATAAAACCACTCGAAAACTGTAGACACGAATCATTGCTTTTTCTCTGGAGTATTTTAATAAATTGTGTGATTGTTATAGTATTTGCGATTGATGTTACGTTCATTCCTCTTAACTATTATTTATTTTTATATGATTAACCTAAAGCAATTAACCTACTCTCATTTAATTATTATAAACTTTTCGATTTAAATTAATAATACAGATATAACATTACACTCCAGAATGTTTTGAATTTCCTTCGAAAGTTAGTCCGCTCTCGTGCTTCATATCTCCATCGCTCTGAAACTATTGTATCTTTGCAGGTATTAAATATTTTTCAATCCAAGGAAACATCTTTTCAAACAAAAGTAAATTATCACTTCAAGAGAGGTCGGTGGATCACAACTATATCGTTCGCAGATAGCTGGCAAATACACTCCAAATGAATAAGATGGACCAAGTATATCGTTCGTAAGTAGGTGATCGTCTTAGAGGAAAGCTAATTCATTAAAGTAATCAGACAATCAGTTTTGTTGTAGCAGAAATGATAGGATGATACGATCTTACGTACATCTTCTATTTGGATCGAACAGATAAGTAATAATTTGATGGAAAAGGCTGGGAAGAATCAATATTATTCTATTTTTACACACGAGATATTATCAGTATAGATCGCCCTCTTAATCACGGACTTAGCAAGTGCCAGGAAATAATCAACAGTGATAACGGAGAAATGATTGAACAAGATTTTATTAGATGAGACTCAAGCTCACACACAGTGTCCAATTATATAGAAAAGTGATCAATAGATTCAGTAAATATAACAATTTCTAATAAAGCTTCTTACTTATCTATAACTCATTTACATGGCAAAATAATGAGTTCTAGAATATGATTTCTAAACTCACACAACACAAAACATATGAATTATTTTCCACACGGTATTTCTATATAATATAAACTAATCTTTTTCTTAGGTTTAGTAAAGAAATTTGTCACATTATCATTGTATTACAATATATTAATGATGATTAAAAAAAATAGACGATAAAATTGTTTACCAATTTTGACATAGTATAATATTTCAGAGTTTATTTATTAGATTATTATTTTTTGATACAGGAATTTCTGTTTTTGACATTTCCAACTTTTTTTAAAAATTTTTACTTTTATGAGTTTATATTTAAATTTTTTTAATTTTTTTTTTTTGGCATTTTTACTTTAGTTATTCCCTTGGATAGATCACACATCTCGTAAAGTGTCTGGATGAATACACACGATTTTTAACTATGATGATTCAATGACACTTTATGATGTAGATTTTTGCTAATATCACATCCCAAAAGATATCTCCAAAAAACCATAACTCTATGTTCATATGATACATCATCAAATGTCTTGATGAATACACACCCCATTCTTAGCTATGATGATTTAATGGAACTCTACCATGTAGATTTTTGTTAATACCACATTCCTAAAAAAACATATCTCCAAAAAACCATAACTCTATGTTCATATGACACAATAACTCTATGTTCATATGACACGTTTTAATAGGACATTTTTTTAATTAATCAATTTAATTAAAGTGGTATAAAGGACATAAATACTTTTGAAATAATTCATCTTTGATTTATGACTACTAGTAGTATACACAAATCAATGGTTGAGATCTATCTCCAAAGTGGTTATGTCTTTTTTACCCTTTTAATTAAATTCATTAATTAAAAAAAATTATGAGTATGAAGTGATTTATAGTTTTTTGCCCATGTAGTTTTGATAAGCCATAATATTTTCTCATTGTATTGTAAAACATCTTACTTATAGATCAACAATATCCATGGCAAAGTGAGAGTCAATCTCATTATGAATGTTGTTCCATGTCTTTTTAAATGTATATATGTTTAATTTATATACTAGTTCTTTTTATAATTAATAATAAATTAAAATAAAGTTATAATTAAGTTATTTTTTATGATTTATTTTCAATTTCGCGAATTTGAGACCTATTATGAAATAAGTGTTTTGATGTTTATTCTGGAATGATGCCTATGAACGTTTATAAGCCATTTAATTTATATGGTTGTGCTAGTTGATAATTAAATTAAAATTATGGAAATCGTATTCCAAAATTGACATATTTATGAGTCTAATTAATTAAGTTTATTCTATCAACCATTGATATTATTCAAGATTAAACTCAAATATATATATATATATGGAAGTAACACCGAAAGAGGATGGATTCCTACAAGGCATGGTGTTCTTGGGCTTGTCGCCATCTCAGGAATGAAATTGACCATACTGGTATGCGGCTCACTCCGTGCAGGCACTATTGAGCTTGAAGCAACACTGACCCATGAGCCATTGGGTGCAAAGAATAGTACGTCACACCTTTAAAAAATGCCTCAACACGCCCGTGCCTTGTCCTAGAATCACTAAGGCATTGAGTAGATGTGGGGCTATCACTAACGATAGACATATATATATATAAAATTGAAATTTGTATATTTATTTACCTAAATATTTATAGTTTAATCTAATTTTATTTATAAGCATAGCATTTTCAAATATAAATAAAATAAAATATTTACGATCTGTAATTATTTAAAAATGACATGTACTTGCTTGTTAGTAGTATCATATATAAGACACCGGAGAATAGTAACAATAAGGTGCAATACATAATTCCATTCTAAATTTATATCTTTTGTAAAAAAGATGTTCAGATATCAGTATATATATAAACAGTTATAATTAAAAGACATTCAAAATATTAAAAATAATAATATGAATCTTTAAACAAAGTTAGAGGAACAATTTTTCCTTTATAAAATTTTATATAAGAAAGCATTTGAGTTGCATATCTAGATGATGATGCATGAAAATTACATGTGATATCCATATTTTGATCTTATCTTAATTGTGTTAGATTCTGGGAATCATGTTTATTCTCGATTTGATTAGAAAAGGAAAAATTGCAGTAAACGAATTTAGTAAAGACATTAATTAAGTTAAAATGGTTATGATGGTAAATTTTTAAGTTTTATAGAAATATAAAAGTTAGGAATTTAGTTATTAAAATAATTTAATATTTTATTTTATTAAGGATATTGATAATTTATTTTATGTTTTAGAGTATGTGAAAATGGATAAAAGAATATGATGATAGAGTATAATTCACAATATGTAAGTTTTATGACAATGAAAAGTATGTTACTTCTTAATATGACTAAATTTCAAAAATGTTGTTCCAAATATTAATGCTAGAAAGGATATGTCTCATTGAAAATGGGCTTGCATGATGCAAAATAAAAGAGTCATGTAAGGCATTCTCAAAATATTTATAAAGAATTACCACATTAATGTCATTATTGCTAGAAAAAATGTAATAGATAAAAGAGCATGGAATGAAAATAAAGGAAATGTTCTTTCTACTGAGTTAGAATTTGGCAATGCTATAAATTAAATAAAAAAAATAATCAAAAATTTTATTGGTGTAATTTCAATTTTAGTTTTTTTTGTGTTAACAATGTTCATTTTACTATTCATATCTAAACTTAATAAATAACATAAAAAATAGAAACTTTCACAATGCTTAATAGTTATTTTAATCCTAAAGTAATCATTAAATAGTTCTATGTGAAAAAAACTATGCAATTTCCTTATCATGAATTTAATATTGCATATCAAAGTTATATTAAAATATTAGTTATGTATTTTTTTCTCATTATTTATATTATTCCTAGAGATGTGGTGAATTACATCCTAAGTTGTTTAGGGATCTTATGTGTGAAAATAATAATTATAGTAGATGTGTAAGCTATAACTATATAAATAATTTTAATGGAGAAACACATCTTATTATGAATGCAATATTATAAGATATAATATTCAAACATGATAAAAGAGATATGACTTAGTTTCCATAGATTTTCTCCATGATTATTGTTTTCAATTCAAAATTTAAATTTCAATGGCTCATTGCAATCAATGTTACTAATAAATTATCATCATCGTAACAATTTACATCAACAACCTATCAATAATTGTTTTGTTCATTTATATAGTTAAGTGTGGAAATACATAAAACAAATTAATAACATTATAGCAACCTATCAATAATTGTTTTGTTCATTTATACAATTAAGTTTGGAAAGACATATAACAAATTAATAACATTATAGTCAGTCTTGTAAAAAAAATAATATTTATGATAATTATAAGATTCAAAAATATGAAAAATAAAAAACTAAATACAATACACTTTCTATATTGAAATTCAAAATTTACATTCAATGCCTCATTGCAATCAATCTCACTAATAAATTACCATCTTCATAACTATTTACATCAACAACCTACCAATAATTGTTTTTTCATTTATATAGTTATGTGTGGAAATACATATAACAAATTAATGACATTATAGCAAGTTTTATAAAAAATTAATAACCGAGAAAATAACATTTATAATAATTATAGCATTCAAAAACATGAAAAGTATAAATTAAATACAATACAGTTCCAATATTCCAAAGAAAGAACAATAATCATATGAAAAGTTCCAATATTCCAAAGAAAGAACAATAATCATATGAAAAGTTCCAATATTCCAAAGAAAGAACAATAATCATAGGGAAACTTATATGACAAGGTTTCTAAGCTTTATTCAAATGAAACATAAAATTGTTCATACACCACAAAACATTTATCTAAGTGTGATCTATATTAATAGTGTTATGTGAGAGTACATGAATAAATAAGAACTAATTAAAATAGAAATGATTTTTGTTTTTGAATATTAAATTCAGGTATGGTGTGATGAACAACAATCCAATATTAAAACTAAAACCATGGATGACATTTAGTGGAAATATGATTTTTAAATGTATTTTATAATATTTAACATAAAGATTAATTTAATTTTTTTAATGTTTTTAAATTATTTTTATTGTGTCCAGAAACTATTTTCATTTAATATAATAGAGATATTGTAATGTAACTTTTTAACTTACTCAATTATAATGTATATATATATAATATATAACATTATTCGAAAATTTCGAAAAAGAGTTTTACTAGGGTTTTTGAGATCTTTTCTCGGTTTATATGATGTTAGACGCAAGGGGGCTTTGAGGCTCCCTTCTTTCAAGACACTGTTACGAGAAAAAGTAAGGAGATTGAAACGTCGTTCTTCACAAGGCTCACCACATACAGCGAATTCAAATTTCCACATACTTTCGTTCCCTAATGATGAACCTCTGTTGTAGGTTCGAAATGCCGATTTAAAAATCAGCTTGAATGTGATGGATCAGGAAGATCAATTACAACTAAAACATAATTCGTAGGGCCTTAAACAAAAAAAGAATATTCAGTCAAATACATAAATAAATAATATTAATTAAATTTCAATAATTATTTAGATAGATGATTTAAGATTTAATCTCCCAATAAATACTATAAATATTTTTAATAATAACATAGTAATTTATAATTTTCAACCTTATTAGATATTAGATAGATTGATTAAAATGTAATCTCCAAATACTCTAAAAATCATTATAATTATTTCTATTTTGAAATACACGTATATTTACTTAACATCATTTTTTTCATTTTAATTAACATCATTATATTAATTTAAATAAAAAATTATTTTTTAATTATATTATATCATAAAATAAGTATTTTAATATTTATCGCATCTTAGTCTAATCGTTATGAATGGTTACCTATTAACATTAACTAAACCCATAATAATCGTTATGAATTGTTACCTATTAACATTAACTAAACCCATAATATTCTAGTATTTTCATGAGTATCTCGTATTTACTAAAATGATTAAATATAATATTCGACGTTCCCCTCGTTTGTCTTTTGCGACATCTTCGGGAACGGTGGTTTTCTTGGAAATAATAGAATATATCTCAAATTTATTGGCACTTGCAAAGCACGGATCGAACCTTGGTAACTAACAATAACTAACAAGTATGTTATAATTACATTCCCAATTCATAAAATGAAAGGTTGCAAACTAGTGAGAGATCTAGTTAGAGGTGATGATAGTGCTTTTACACTTCATATCAATAATATATTCTAACAACTTCATGTAAAGATTGCATAGAAAGAGGTGAATATAAAATAATTATACATATTATTACCATACATATAGTGTAATTGATTCCCCAAGAATGAAATCAATGCCAATAGTAAACAAAACTTTTCTCATGGAACAATTACTCAATAGACAACAAATTACCAAAAAAAAATTCAATTCATAGGTAGAGAAATGGTTTAGAAGACCAAATATAAGGGAAAGTGGGAACAACTTGCTCTATAGAATTAAAAGGGAACGAATGTACAAAATATTGAATATACAAAGTTTATGCGAGATTGGCCAAGTGTGGATCAGTGCCAGTGATTAATCATTGACTTAAATAAAGCTACATTGAAGATTAATGAGGTGTTTAGGGACTGCACAGGTCAAATGTATGTAACAGAACTTCCAGGATCGAGCTTGAACTTGCCCTTATATTGACAAGGATATGAATAGGAGCCACATAAAGGAATTTCATGTTACCTGCAAGGATTCAACAATAAGAAATCATTTCCTTAAGCATGAAAAAATTAGAATAAAAAAAATTATATATTTGGAATCAGTATGTCAAGTAAGAGGTACTTGCTAGAGAAGGGAAGCGAAGTATTAAAATTTAACCTATGTAGTAAAAATCACATAAAAGGTTAAACACTCACAGAAATATCAGGTTACAAAAAATAGAGTCAATAGTGAGTAATTGCAAGAAAAACCTTCACCATTAGAAACAATTAAATGTTAAAAGAAGAACTCTAAGAATATAGACCAAAATTAATTCAAGGATTAAATTTAATGGTTAGGAAAAAACGTAGCTCCTTAACCATGGATAGACCTTGAGTAGGCCATATTTTCTATTCTAGCTTTAGAATACCAAATGACAAAAACCCCTTAATGGTTTAATTTCGAAATGATATACAATCAAAGGAGAAATTCCATATTAATAAGCAGCGGTAGAAATTATGAAAATGGCATGAGGGAATTACCTATAGGGTTAAAGGTTAGGACCCGTGAAGAATTTGTCTCCTAAATTTCTCTCGAAAAATTGAATGATAAATGAATTGGAAACATGGGAACTCAACAACATAAATACACAAAGAAGATACAGGTATAAAATGAAATTAACCACAGTTCAAAAATAAGAACCCTTGGGCTAGAGAAAAAAATACATGAACCAATGGGTAAACAAGGAAATCATTGAATTCCTCTAGAAATTTCATATCCACCTTAAAAAGGGGTCAAACAAAGTCTTATAATGGTGCGTAAGAAAAGAATATTATGTTCTCATGTACCAAGAATGTTGTGTACCAAGAAGGTTGTAGTAGATAGAAATTATGATTTTGTATTATGAAAAGTCCCAAAATAGTAGATAGAAATTATGATTTTGTATTATGAAAAGTCCCAAAATAAAAACTAAGTGAAATAAGGGGAGAAATTTGAAGCTACCTCTACCCTAAAATTACAAATGGCTGAGGTAATCAGGAACACCTGCCATAGAAAAACACAGGGTTTGAAACCCTTGTTCGACTTCCCCAGATGAAAGAACCAAGTTAGCGGCGTAAAAATGACAAAATAAAATGAACCCTAAACAAAAAAAAAACTTTACATGGTTCTATTCCTTTCTCTTAACTTAACCGTTGGATTTCTATGTTAAATGTTGGCCATGGAACATGAGAAACATGTGAATGTAGTGAGTTGGATCCATTAAAAAGTGACAGGTGTTATTAATCACATGGAAGGGTCTTTAACCCTATTGGTAGAATCACGGTAATCATGTAATGAAAGTTAGTAGACCCCAACGAACATATGGTAACTACATATAATAAACAAGTGTACGAATGCAATAGATAAAATTGAGCATCAAGGCTCCAATGTTATTAAAAGTTCCTTGTGAAAGTGTTAAATGAAGACATAAAATTTTCGACACATGAAGGAGGAATATTACACTGAATTTGGGAATTGTGAAGACTTATTTATTAAGGGAATAATATGTTATTGATCTTGCAATTATATCAATGAGGATATTTTTTTGGAATTTGAGAAGTGTATGTTACATATGGTATGAGGCCTAAGGGATAAACCATATCTTTAATTTTGTACATTGGTTGTGTCTCATAAAACTAATTAAATTGTTACTATGGTGGTGTTCTGAAATAAAAATAAAATGATACAATAATGGCATAAACTTCTACTAAGTTTCGCGATAAAGGAGAGTATATTTGGATTTAGTTGGGAGATGAAACTTCACCTCGAGGAACCCAATTATTGGAAATAGAAAAAAACATGAGACACGAATTGGTTAGTATCATGGCCAAAAATGGAATTCTTTTAAGGCAAGTGCAAAGTAGAAAAGTTCACTAAATATTTGAATGAAACATCAAATCAAAACCTCTATATATAGAGGCACACAAGGGCAAGAGAAGACTCCTTAAAGAAAATAAATGCAGATAATAGTGCTAGAAATGAGAATGACAAACCTTAGTGAGGAAGAGTCACATATGACATCTTCAGGACTTTAATGGATATCAAAAATATATGCTTAAATCAGTTCGCATTGATGGATGCATGTGTTAAGTAGTTGTTTGTAGAGAAGAAAATTATTGAAAATCTGTGGAAATATGCAAACCTACTGAAACTCAAAATTTGCTAATTGTCGCTAATTTTTATTATGAAACAACATACAACAATCTAATCAAATACAACACATGTCCATTAATACACTGTAACTTAGTATGTGAAGATACACAAGGTATATAGGTAGAAGTAATGCATGTTATCTATGTATGATTACCTATAATAGTAAATTAAATAGAAATAGAAAGGCATGGAAAGACTTAAAATTGCATGACAGGTTGTTAAGGATTTAAATGGAAGGATACCTACGTAAATAGGTGCAATTACAAGAAACCTTTTACAGTAGTATGTGATCTAATTTGGTACGAATTGTAAAAGTGTATAGAGGATCTAGAAAACCTGATTATTGGTATGGAAAGCACATAATAGTACCCAAGTACATAAGGAACTCAATGTTCCCTAAAAAGTAGTTGCATAAATAGGAAACACACACACACACATATGAAACTAAAACTACTCCTATGTACCATTCTAACTAACAGATGATAGTATGAAAGAGAATGAAGTAATGGCAGATTGGGTAAGAAAAAAATAGCTATTAACACTAAGTAGTGTTGAGAAAATGATTGAGTATACATTTTGGAAAAGTTAATTGTGAAGATACAAAGCACTAAACCTTTCTTCTATGTTTATATACTTACAAATATGTATATAGCATGAGAATAAATATATACATTACATACACAACATTATAGAACATTGCAGCAGGAAATCCAAAGGAAAACACTGAGCATAAGAAAAATAAAAATTCATACATATGATAATTGACGATATAAAAATTGAAATATCAATAAAAGTTTAGGAATTTAGAAACTTTAATTTTAAATTGTTTTATATATGTAAATGGAGTACGTAATGGAATATTCCAAGGAAATAGGAATGTTACACAGGCTCCTAGACCCATAACCCCAACAAAGATAAAATGAGGTAGTCACTAAGTAGATCCAACTCCTAATGTACAATTATTGGAGCGAGACCTAAATTTCTTTTTATGTTTTAAAACTTCCTTGAAACTTCCAACATATAACATCATTGCATCCATATCAGCAAAATGATTCTAAAAATATAAAGTTATCCAGAGATGGCTTATCCATATCGGACAAGGAAGTAAATGACCAAATATTCAAAATTATCGTCGACCAAGTGCCTATTGAGGAACAATGACGACTGGGTTACCGTTACTAGCTGTGTATTAAATATGTTTTGAATGTTTTATGGTTTCGTAAATGCGTATGGCCATAGGTTAAATAAGTTGCGGGATTGAGAATAAGAGAATTTGTGCGAGTGTTTGTGGGCGTAGTTTTGCTAAGTACTACCAAACTGCCCATGGAAATTGTTCCCCGACATATACCAAATATCGTGTACCGCAATTACTATCATCACCCAATCACCGCTGCACCATTTTCCATTTTTCTACTGTATTCTTATATGTTTTATCATCTGAAAAATATATTATATTTGCCTTATAGTTGGTTGGATTTGTAAGATATTACGTATAACAGATACAATTTCTAGGTTTAGATTTTGCCCCTTTTAAATAATGGTACCAATTTTATATTTTTTAGTGTAGTTTAATTATTAACTAAGATGTTTTGTTTTTTTTTTTTGTTTTTTGTTTTGCACAGATTTTCAGAAATATCGCTAGAGATTTTATTCACTACTACATGTAGGGGGGTTTTAAGACAATATTTGAGTCAATTGTCTTCACTTAAGACAAAAAGAAACTTTTGTATTGTCTTAAATATTGTCTCTAAGCGGGTGTCTCAAAATATAATGTCTCAAAAATCTGTATCTATGAAGACAATATAGAACACATATTATTATTGCCTCTATAAAGACAAGAATTATTGTCTATTAAGAGACAATTTGATTTGTCTCTCTAGAGACAATTACAATTTTGTCTTTTTAGAGACAGTAGCTGAGATTAAAAACATATTGTTTCTATAGAGACAATATGTCCATAATTCAAACTATTGTCTCTCTAGAGATAA
>APFE030683047.1:20878-32007 GCA_000404065.3 Pinus taeda | reverse complement strand
TCGGATGAGGTGGCCATAGGTTGGTGAAGATCAAGCTAAAAACAAAGTCTTAACAAAATATTAGAGTTGGTTGTGGAAAATTTCAATGTTTCATGGTTGTAACACATGTAAACCCTAAACCTATCTCATCAAAATTGTCGATTGTTATTTCATAGGTTCTCCACCATATTAGTCTTAATTATTATCACTTGATTTGATTAATTAATTAAGCCTCCTTCTTTTCTTTGTATATATAACATTAATTATAATACTCTACCTAGCAATAATTTTCATTTTTATATAAAATTATTTAATACATTTAATACAACTTAATTATTACGTTTTACCTAACAATAGAGGAAATACGAATAAAATTCCAAGCCATTAGTGACCACTTATGGTCTCTAGTTGCTCCTCTCTAAAGAAAAGAGAACATAATGTTTCTCATTGAGCTCAAGATGACTTTCAGTGCATTTAGGACCAAAATTCTATAAATCGACAGTGATTGAAGCACCAATTTGGGGATAATTAATCTTCTTAGAAATTGTAAGGCTTTGAATGTCCATTTGTTTATTTTGGAGAAAACTATATCCAAAATATCTCTCTAGCAAATAGTTTTCAAGGAATTCTCTGTTAGGGCGACTCCTCGATAAATGATTAGGAAAGAGGCTCACGAGAAACCCAAAATACATGCAAAATGAGATTGAATGCTAGGATTTGTATTAAGAAGAAGAATTGGGACTTGTTGGGGTGTATTTTAGTATGAGAGGCTAGCATAAAGTTATTCAAAATGTGTTTAAAGGCCAAGTCTTCTTGAACCGAGGGCTCACTCAGAAACATAGTGTCATCCATAAACTATTGGTGCTAAACATTTATTTAGAATAATTCCATCTAGCACAACATTAGGCATAGAATATCTATGAAAGTTCTTGAGGCCTTCAACAACTCACGAAAACCAAAAAGGGTAGAGTGGGTCTCGTTGGTGTATACCTTGAGAGGTGCTAAAGGTGCAGGATGAGGAGCCATTGATCAAGATAGAGAAGAAAGGGGAGGAGAATAAGGAAGCCACATGTTTAGCCCAATCATAAAAGAAACAAAATGCTTTCAAAGTTCAGAGAAGATAAGCCCAACTCAATTTATCAAATTCTCTTGAAAAATTTAATTTGATTACCATACACGCTTTTCTAAATTCTTTCATAGTGTGTATAAGTTCATGGGCTACTACGACCCTATCTAGGATTTAATATAGCCCGAGTGCTCCTTGGAGTTTAGCAAAGGAAACATGGTTTGACTATGCGCGGAATGATCTTTGAAAGGATTGTGTACATCACATTTCATAATGTGATAGGTTTAAAGCTACTTGGGTCTCTTGCTCGTGCTCATTTAGGAGAAAGAGTGAGTAATGTGGAATTTTAAAGTAAGGGGTATAAAGAATCTTCTTTGTGATTCCTCTACCAAAGCTAAAATCTCCTCACCTAAGAATTCCCAACTTGTTTGGAAAACATATGAGTTGAAGCCATCTAGTCTAGGGACCTTATTTTTTGAGAGGCTCATCAGTGCTTAATCCTCAACATCCTACAATGTAATTTCCTTCATTAAAGGCGTGTTTTGATCTTCAATGACCAATATTATAATTTGGGTGATTATTTTCTCCATGGCCTGTAATCTATTAGGGTTAGGTTCTTTAAGGATATTGTTGTAGAATGAAGTAATTTCTTTTTCAATATCCCTATGATAAGAGAGATGATATCCATTCTAACTAGTATGTGAGAAGATACAATTATGATACTTATGTTTGAACATTGGTTTGTGGAAAAACTGAGTGTTCTTGTCCCCTTCCTTGAGCCATGACATCCTAGATTTTTTCCTCCGTAAAGTCTCCTATTGCTTCTGTCCTTCCTCTAGTTTTTTAAGAACCCCCCCATCCTTCTTTGAAAAACATTTAGACCACCCTTCAAGTTTCATTTATTTTTGAATGCATTCCATTTCAATTTCCATATTTTATATTTTCTCGAAGATGTTTGAAAGTTCTTCATGATTCAAATTTTTAATTAAACCTTTTAGAGTTTTTAACTAATGTTGAAAGGTGAAGATGGGGGAGAGGCTTGAATTATCGACATCCCACCACTACTGCTTGGCTTTCTCTAGGAAGGATGAATCTATTAATAAAAAAACTTAATTATGAATGGTGAGTTTTAAGGAGCTTCTTTGAGGTCTAGCTCGAGCACTATATGTGAGTGGTCTAGTCAGGTTTCTGTAGCTTCTTTGAGGTCCAATTCTAACACTATTGGCGAGTGGTCCGTGTGAGCACTCGTAATGATGGAAGATTCAAAGAGGAGGTATTTTTCCAATAATGATTATGAGATAAGAAATATGTATATTTTATCTCGCGCCTACCTCCTCTGTTGTTATCCAAGTATAGATTCCATTTAACATTTCTATCTCAGCTAACGCCATGTGCCTAATTTCATATTTGAAGGACTGTGTGAGGTAATGATATTGAAGTCCCCTCCAACAATGAATTTCTTATTCAAATGGAGTTGTTGAAGGTAAATGAGGTTGTTGAGAAAATAAATTTTATCCCCAACATGTGTGCCCCATATATTGCCATTAAGAAACCCATATTCTTTGATATCATTGGTTAAAATTTTCGAGAGAGGATGAGACACGATCGTGGGGGCTACTATGAATCATGAAAATTTACTTCAATGGGGTTTAATAGGATTGATAGACTGTTGTTCCTTGAGCATCAAGAGAGATCGACTCATGCCTTTTCTACCATTATTCCACTAGAGCCTCCATGGTGGCTCAAACAACCTTTACTTTGTGCAAGATGATAATGATAGGTTTTTCGTTATTAACTTTGTCTCTAAGTAGTATTTATTTTATGTTGTTATTGAGACCACTTATGTTCCACAAAATTACTTTCATTGAGAAGGAGGTATGCAGAAAAACACCTTTGAAAGAGAACTAATATTATGTGAATTGGCAAGAAGGTTATGTGTTTGTTGTATTATCTCTTGTGCACTTTTCCTCCCACGTCATTTGTCTCGTTTGATTGGTTTGAGGCGGTCTCTCGAATCCAAAGAATGAGAACAACGATGAGGATTTGTGAGTCAACACTCTCCCCAAAAGTGTGAATTGAATCCTAAGATATGATTGTTTGAGAAGAGCCATTTGGACCTTGAAAAGTGAACTCGGTCCTTGGCATTGCAACTACTCTAGTATCTTGGAGAGGGTTTTCTCCTTTACTTCCACTTCATCCAAGTCTTCTATGCTTAGCGGAGAACTTGCCTCCATTTTCATTTCTTCCAACATTGTCTTTGCATCATGCGTTTCAGGCTCCATCGAGTGCGTTATCTCGGTTTTTCATTTTCTTTGTAGAAGTGCCTTGCATGGGCTCGAGTTGTGGTTGTAAGAATTTCTCTAGCGACTTTTGATCCTATTGAAATGGATTGTGTTGTGCTCAGAAAATAAGGGCCATTCTCAAATTCCCTTGAATGATCATCTAAATGAGTGAAGATCATCGTAAGAAAACCATTGACTCCAATATGTAAATCAACATGCACTTGATCCATTGTGGTGGCATATAGCGCTCAAGATCCTTGCGGGGAGGATTGATGAGGTGTGGTTGCCGCCACCTTTTTCCTAAAATTATCATCTCGTGAGACTACATTGTGGTAGGAGGGGAGCCATGTTTTTCCTAGACTCAACATCTCGTGAGACTACATTGTGGTAAGAGGGGGTCACAACCTCTTGTGTGGACTAGGAGACCATAAGTTGATGTGAATTAAGGTAAAAATGAGTTCCTAGCAAAAAATTAGAGTGGGTTATAGAAAAAAGTTTGAAGGCTGTAATGGATGTAAATCCTAAATCTAGCTCATCAAATTTAATCTTTGGCAGGAGGTGCTCCACCACCATATTAGTATTAACTGTCATTATTGATTTAATTAATTAATTAAGCCACCTTCTTTTCTTTATATTGTATATAAAACGTTAATTATAGCATTGCACCCAAAATACAAAATAATTAATTGTAATATTAATATAACATTATTTAATACACTTTATACAACATTATAACTATTTAAATAAAAAATATACCAGAAATATTTAAATAAATTAAAAAGGATTACAAATTTAAAAAAGGGAAAGCCTAATTCTCCCATTATTACAAATATGAAAAATAAAAAACCTAATTCAATATATCATAAACATTATATAAAATAAAAAATAACAAAAAAACTCGTGGCATTCATGGTGAGGCATCCACGTGTGCCAGTGTGTTCAATGAGAAGGAAGTTTGTCCATCTAACCGAACTACGACCTTGGGTGGTTCGCTGGTTCTTCCATATCTAATGCGCACCTAGAACCTTCGAGCCTTAATACACCCTATATCGAGTCCCAAGATTGATCAACGGAATGGCTGTATTGAGTCCCAAGTTTCATCAAGGGACTAATTTGTTTTCTCGATAGGAAAGAATTCAGGCAATTAGAAGGAATAGGTACCCTCCACTAGATTTTTTTGTAGCTAAGGAGTATCAGAAGTATGATTTGATATTTTGATATGCAGATGAACTGAAAGTAGAGTTACAGGTTATCTTTCTTTTATTTTTCATAGTTTTGATGAATTTTGTGATTTTTCAACAAGCTGGTGTTAAGTTAAAAATTTTAGAGACAAATAGGCTTTCAAGATAATACTAAGATTTATTTGCATAAATTGTTCCCAAAACATCTAGATTATTTTAAAGTAGTGTGTCATGTGTTTCAAAAATTCCATTCTTAAATTTGCATATAAGTACTTAAAATCCCTAAAAAAAATACTTAAAATTCAGAATAAAGATGGTGAAAAGTAAGTAACTTTACAGTAAAGACAGGGTAAAGACATAGAAATTAGTAGCCAATTTTTCTAACAATTTTATTATCTAAATTCATGTATAATGTTGCAGTTCATTGCTTATATTCCATTTTCAAGTTTGTAGAGCTCCACGAGAGGTTGATGCCCCAAGAAAGGTACCCTGCCCAGCTCTATTCCCTAGGTAAGGTTGAATCCCCATCCTCCCATCCCTCTGATCATCCCATTAGATCATCCCATGTTCTCTTGCTTATGAGACTTCTTGATTGATTCCAGGGCAGCTCCTTACTTTTGTGTGTGCCCGCCGTGGGGGTATGCCTGTGCACATGTACGTATGCCTGTATGTGTCTGGACTAGTATGCGTGTATGCCTGTGTGCGTGCTATCGTGCCTGTGCAGAGATAGCGTGATCGCGCATAACAGTTTAGAAAGTTATTTCAAAACAGGTGGTGGTGAGGGGGTGGTGGCGCTTTAATCTTAATTTTCAAAGCTAAAATCAATGTTTT
The DNA here is from genome assembly GCA_000404065.3 of Pinus taeda. Classification (NCBI taxonomy): domain Eukaryota; kingdom Viridiplantae; phylum Streptophyta; class Pinopsida; order Pinales; family Pinaceae; genus Pinus; species Pinus taeda. The sequence continues at coordinate 26,668 of APFE030683047.1, read as the reverse complement.
ATATGAAATGATAATTAAAAAAATCATTTAATTTTATTGCCACCAAAATGTTTTATTACTATTTATTATATTAATAGGGTGCGTATTGTAGAATACGGTTTATTGAATTTCGAAAATCTCCTAACTTGGGATTTTGCAGTAAGGGGATTGTACTAGATGATCAAACAGTGGCTGAAGCTGATGTTGTGTTGTTCGATACTGGTTGTAATAGCGAAAAAAACTGAAAAGCCTACTTCAATTTTTATTTTTTTTATCCACTGAGAAAGCTTAAGAGCCTATTTCAAAATATTTTTGCAGACGCCCTTGAAAAAGCAACCGCGCTTTCTTCCTCTATACAGGTTAGTTGTTCACTACAGCTCTGGACTGTTTACTTGAAGTTCACGATATCCATATATTTTCACTTATGGATGTTTCGTATAGGGTTTGTTAATTTCACTTGGAACGCATATTCGTTTGTTATTGATAATGATACGTGAATTATTGTTTATCAACGCGCTGTCATTCAATATCAACGGAGTAGTGATAGGCGAGTTATTCACTATCAACGCGGTAGTGATATGAGAGTTACTAGCAGGATATGCGGTCAGATATGCCAAATGTCCCCGCCGATATGCGACCTTTACATAACGCGAGCTATTTCCGACAGGTATTTCTGGATATCCAAGCAATCTTTGCCGGATACGCTAGTAATTTCTGGGCAATGCGGTTTGGTTATGCTGATATGCGAATTATGAGCCTGGAACGCGACCTATCTCTGCCGGATATGCTACTTATCCTTCCCGTATATGCGTCTTATCTCGCCGGAGATAACTCAATGATAAATCGCATATCCGGCATATGGTACCCGCTCGCTCGGAAATACCTCGCATAAATGGCAATGGTTACTCGCATTGCCCGGAATGAAATCGCGTATAACGTGTCGGAAATGGTTGTCGCCACCGGCAAATGGCATATCCGGCTAAGGTTACTCGCGTATGATACGAATAACTCACTTATCATACCCGTTGCGGATAACGGCGATGGCAATTCACGCGAATTAACTCGCGTTGCAAATAATGGCGATGGTAATTACGACGCGTTGCATATAACGGCCATCGTAATTCACGCGAATACTGGGTTGCTCAAGCCATAGTTGCTTCGAACCCTTGCCATCGTCTTGCAATTTATTATTATTATCATGCTTTCGATCGCATAGTCTTATTGCTGGCGACTCTCATGAATAGACTCAGAAAATGCCGCAAGACCCTGCGTGTGTATATCCACTTGGTGCTCTTTATTCTTAACCCCCCTGTAAATCTCCTGTGTATGATTTCTAGTTTCTAGCAAAATCTAGGATTTGGCGCATGTGTTGGGTGGATTGTGCATGTAGCACTGTGAGCCACACTTGTGTGGCTATCTCAGCGAATGTAGTTGCCAGCCTGGAGGGACCTTTCCAGCAGCGAGTCCGACCGTGAAGGAATTTTTACCAGCCAGCTCGCAAACTAAAATGATAGATTCGTAGCTCAAAACCGCTAGAAGCGTGTGACTCCTAATACCTCATCGCCCCAAAGATTCATTTGAAATTGAATTTCAGGCTAAAATTAAAGCTCCAAAGCCTTGGCCTTTAATGCCACCTTACATCTGAATTTCAGGCTAAAATTATGTGTAGCAGCCTTAGCATGGGGAGCTAGATTTATATTTAGTAAAGATTTAGCTCCTTAAAGAAAGAAAAGACCCTGCCTGGAGCTAGAATTACATTTAGTAAAGATTTAGCTGCTTAAAGAAAGAAAGGACCCTGCCCGCTCCCATTGACTTCCCTTTTTTATAACTGCATTGCCAACCAAAAAATTGCCCATTGTACTCAAATTTACACATATGCTGCTGTGCAATCATCCTTTTTAACATCTTTATACGTCCTTAGGGTTTTGAGTCAGCACATAGCGTTTTAAGTATTTCTGCAGATTCTTTCTCATTTAAAGGTTTATTTCAAAGAATCGAGACAACATCTGTAAAACAATGGTACATTTGTCTATGTATAATCATTGCTATCTGCAACCGAAGGCCTTTCAGAGGACTCTGATTTTCTGGATAGAAATATGGATTTTCTCTTTCTCTTCTCCCGAGCCAAAGATTCGTCCTCGGCTCCATACAGTCTGGGTTTTATGGGCTTTACACACTCATTCCAAACCTTGGAACATCTCAGTGGTCAAATGAGGCTCAACGTACAGTGTGGGTTTTATGGGCTTTATACACTTATTCGAAACCTTGCAACACCTTAGTGATCAAATGAGGCTCAAGAAAAAATCATGGTACCTGGAAGTGGAGGAGGAGGAGGAGGAGGACGATTAGGAGGAGGAGTGGTTGTGGATGAGTCAGTAGAGGAGGAGGAGGATGAGGAGCTGGATGATTAGTTGGTGGAGTAGGCGAAGGCAGAGGGGGTGGAGGAGGAGGTGGAGGCTGAGGAGGAGGTAGAGGAAGAGGTGGATTTCGAGGTGGGGGAAGAGGAGGTGGTGGAGGAGGAGGATGATGAGGTGGAGGTGGAGAAGGAGAAGGAGGAGGAGGTGGTGGTGGAGGTGGAGTTGAAGGAGGTGGTGGAAGAGGAGGAGGAGGAGGAGAAGATGGTGGAGGAGGTGGAGGTGGAGGTGGAGATATGGAAGTTAATTTAAGATTGATGTCTTATATTCAAATATTAAATTGTCACTCTCCTCTCCACTGTTGGAAATGAAAGCTACAATTTCATGAATCCAGAACATATCTCTTCACATAAATGATATCCTGCTATTAAATGATAAGTAATTCATTTAGAAATATTTCCTCTATTCACAAATATAGTCGTTCAAGTACATGCAATTTCTTTTATCTTGGCCAAGAATTTGAAGCATTCAACAAGATCAAAATTTTGATTTTATTTTTTTTAAACCTTTTGTTTGTCTCTTAAACAATTATATTTCTAGTTTTATTGTTCAGTGAACAATTTGTTTTGGAATGATTGGTTTCATCGAATTATCATTGATTTAAAAAGCGTTGTGTTAAATTTAATGTTGTTTCTTGAATAAGAAGCCTTATGTTCTTCTTCTTTTATGTTTACTTGAGAAACATACGATATTAGGAATCATATATGGCTTTGTTTATTATTTTGGTATTCCAAATATTTTGCGTAATTATTATTTTTCATAATCATATAGAGTTGACATGAATATCTAATGTGTACTCATATAATAAAAATAGAAAAAATATTATAGTATTATAAACTTTTGATGTAATGACTTCATTAAACATAGTAAGAAGTAAATACATTGTATAAATTGTCCTTGTGAATAAGAAGAAAGATTTACACTGTTGGGGCCATAAGACAATTAAAATTATTTTATCATAATTAAATATTTTCATTAACGAAGAGAGGGTAAATCTGTTGAATTGAAATCGATATACATGAATCTTTTCAGTGTTATGCATTTTGGGAAAAGCACTAGCTATATAAGGGTTTTCTTTAAACTCAAACAACATCAAATTTCCTTCCAGCCAAAATCAAATGAAAATGGAAGCTGACATTGAAATCGTGTAAAGAGGAAGCATTTGATAAGTACTTGAAGGCTAGCGCATAGGCGGAAAAACTTGCATGAATTTTGACCCCAAAACAATGTCACAAGATAACCCAAGTTGGTCATAAACTAACCTATACATATAAGAAAGGAATTCATTTGTTTGAATTGGAATCACTTTAAATTAATTAGGGAAATAACATTATAGAACGTTTTGAGATAACTAGAGTCTAACCTTAGTAATATAGATGACATGCTTCAATTTGATGCTTTGTTATAACGGAATAACATTAGTAATGTACATATATGCTTGTGTAAAGAAAAATTATATTGAGATGAGAATCAAGTTATGGTTTAATTATAGAGTGAAAATTATAGAAAGATTGTACAATATTGGAAGTAACTCAATGTATGAAGGGTAGTTCATTTTGAAGTCATTAAGAAAAGCATAAATTACCCTGAAATCCTTTAAGGAAACCATAACCAAATTATGATACATCACAACCACAAAGTAAGAATTAAAAACTTACAATAATATACCCAATATGCAAGAACGGCTATACTATAAGAAACATAAGTGAATGTAGAGGAACCAAAAACATTGCGATGTCTTTCCGAAGGACTTCATCCATACCACATTTTACAAGGACTCTTCTTCTAAGAGTGTCAGAGGGACATAAGCTTTTCACATACATTGTACATAGAATCACATAATCCCAAAACATCAATGTTCTATTTTTGAGAAACCTCATTGAGAGAACTATATTCAATAGAGTAATATGCATTCTTTCAACTACTGAGTTTTGTGGAGAATTGTATGGAACTATATTCTGATGTTGAATCCTGCATATATATTTTTCATATTCATTAGATTACATTATATTCCATTAATGGTATGAAGAGAGCCAATGTATGATTATGCTTCATATCCAATCCATACATGAAAATCCTTAAATGTTTTGAAAGCTTGAGATTTACTTTCTAGTTAGTACACACAACACATTCCAGTGTAATCATCAACAAAATATTTCATACATTTATTTTCATTATCATAATTAAAATGCATAGCACCGCACAAACCAAAATATATATGTCCAAATTTTATACATGAATGAAGGGGCCTTGCTAGTGATTGTGAACAAGGAGCAAGTGGCAGATGATTATGCATAGCTATAAACCCATATAAACAAGAAAGTCGAAAATCCCACATATACTTAGTATGGTACTCAATTAACACATTTAATGTTTAAAGTGGTTAGGTATAACAAAATAAACGTGTTGATTTATCATCCTCTGGGAGTTAAATCACCCTTGACGAGGAAGGGGCATGACTAAGTAAAGTGAAAAATGAGATAATATTGACGGATAATCTATGAGCTCTGGGTAGAATAAGCAATGTTTCAATGTAAATAAGCCTAATAATTTTCCAAGTAGTAGAGAAATTTATTAGGGGTAATATTCGAGGGTTTTTCAAAAATAAAAATAAAAAATAGTTGTCAATTTTGACATTTATTTATTTATTTATTTGCTCTAATTTTATACTTTAAAATTATTTTAACTTAAAAATAGTTAGAACTCTCAATATTTTTATGAAAATATCATTAAACATTTAACATTATGGATATTAGGGAGTACTAATGTTAGGCAAGGTTTATAAGCTTTAGAATAAATTTCCATCCTTGAAAGTTTTGCTACTAGATAGAACCCTTTGAGAAGAAAGAAAAAACATGTCATAGTTGTGCAAAATATACAAAAGAATTAAGTGATTAAAAGAGAAGATAACATGAGACATTCTTGAATAAAACAAACATATCGGGAATAATTGACAAGGAATAAATTTGAGGCTTTGTGACATAGTACTGATGAAAGTCCTGAATGCTAAGGGCATGTACATTTCATGATACTTTTTTCTTTCAAATGATGAAAGACAATTTAGGATGCATAAATGTAATTATATCATAATGTAGTCAAAGAAACATTGTACTCTTCTTTTATTTCGTTAAATTTTTTATTCATGTCCATGTTTATCTCACCTTCATGGCTTCTTTTGATAAGAAGGAGAACTAAGGAATTTGTCATTGTACATATCTAATAAAAATATGATCATTTTTAGTGGAAGAATTGCAATAGGAGGTGATGTAGGTGTTACCTATCCTAAACAAGGTGTAATGTTGAACAATTATATCCTTGTTAATCAAAAGTATTACCTTTCTCATTCAGTGTATATCTATTTTATTATATTTCCATTTACTTTAATGTTTTTCCTAAA
>APFE030683045.1:0-16794 GCA_000404065.3 Pinus taeda | reverse complement strand
TAAGATCTTGATTTTTGCATTTTGGGATTGAATAATTACCCCCACACTTCGAATCAATGGTTAGGGAGACCCAAGGACCACTCTAGACCCATTCTTTCTTCACTGCAAGTACAAGACAACAATTAGAATCACAATGACTATTCTTTTATGCAATGAGTAAGGATTGTGCTACTAAAGCTAAAACCATCTTACACTCAGTGATATAAAGGGAAACTCTTCAATGCAAATAGATTAAACCTCATTTTTGAGGTTACACTCTTAGATTTTCTAGTCATGCCTTGTAGTTTAAATTTCCTCATTCAAGGCAATTTGCAAATAGAGTAATGATTTACATTATGCAAGTAGAGTGTTGACTTGATTGTTTTGCAAGTAGAATAGCATGCTTTATTTCTACAACTAGTATAGTATATTCCCTTCTTGTGGCTATAGTTAGTATTTACATTTGATGAATGACACTTTCATTTCTTCAATTAGGATAATGTTCATTGTCCTGCGATTAGAGTAGACTCTTTCATTTTCACACAGATTATCTTTGTAAGCTAGTTTAAGGAGTGGTCTCTACATGCTTTGATATGATTCAATAATTGAAGGTGACATGAGTAGAGCTTGACGTACAATGCATACAACACTATCACCTCTAAGTTTCTACGAATCCTGGGTTGATAATTTAAGTTGGTAGCCTTGGAATTGTAACATTCTTGTTGGAATACTAGGGCTCATCACTTTTTGGCACCGCTATCCGGCAGGGGTCCAAGTAGGTATTGTTTCTACTTAGAAGTTTCTTATTTTTTTTCCTCTCTCTCGCATCAGTACTATTAATTTGAAAATGTTCAAAAAAAAAGCGGAAAATTTGAAAACAAATAGAGCTAGTTCTTTCATGCCTCGTAGGAGTAGGGATATCAACGGAAATTCCTACCAAAAACCCCAACACCTTCGAGTACCCAACTATCATTCTTCTTTGGTGACTTTGAACTTCCCTCTCTCACTAAAAGGGAGTTAGAAACCCCTCTAGGTGAGCAACTTGAAATTTTTGAGGAACCCGTATGGGAGGAACAACTCATCTCACCTACCCAAACCATGGCTGCAAACAAACAACACGAGTGCTTTCCTATCCAAGAAATCAATGACGATGCCAACATGAAGAATATAATCCCTACTTCCCTTCCATGGTCTAACCTTTGAGGGCCCTAACACATTCATGTTTAAATTTACTATTTTATGTAGGACCTATGACTATACCTCTAATAAATAGGAGATAAAGTTGTTTCCATCCACTTGCAAAGATGCAACATTTCATTGGTTTATAAGCTTACCTCGAGGCAACATCAATACTTGGACACAAATTCAGCAAGCCTTTAATGAGAATTACAAGGATTATTGTAGGTCTAGAGAGACAAAAGAGGAAATCTTTACGATGACCCTAGGACTAGATGAATCCTTAGAGGACTTGTTGACAGTGTTGGAATCGCCAACATGTCAAGGGATCTCCCCGATAAGAAGTCCAAACTAGACCTGAGATCGTTTCGAGTAGGAGTCCCAACAATGGGTAGTAAAGGAGTGTCGTGATCGTGGTAGCATGCAGAGGTAAGTATGATAACTTTGTTTAAGAAAGTGTGTGACCTTGCTGCAAGTCAAGTGAAATGCATGGGGGTTCTAGATAACAGAGGGGAAAAGGAAGAGTGTCCCTTAGAAGCTTGTAATAATATACTACGTAAAAGGAACACACGAGCAGAATGAAATCATAGGGTGGAATCGAAATAGTCCATAATCCAAAGTGATGGGTTAATACAACAACACATCTTCAACAAGATACATACAATTGCATAAAAAATAGTTCATACATAAATCTGTAAGTTAAATAACATACATTGCTAAAGCAACCAGAATAGTCAACTACAATAACAACAGATACATGAAAATGTGTTATATCAGTTATATTATTAAGTGAAAGTTCAATCCGTACATACAGTATTTACAACCACTAGCCCTAATAGTGGAACATTACAGTCAACACGCCTGCTCCTCCAAAGAGATGTACTTGCTATATTCTGTAGAGAAGCCAAGGCCTGTCATAATACTCTCCAAGCCTTCTCTAAGCAATGCCTAGCCAAGAGCTTGGCTCCCAAAAGCCCATTCTATGAGTTATGAGGTTCTATCTATAACAAAGGGTGGGGTGACCTTTGACATTCCCCTTTGTGACTCTTCAAATACCCTCATGAATCTTCAACTTATTTACAAATAACTCTTTACATTACATAGTGACTGTTCATATTCCACTAATGCCACTTGGAATTTCACTTACACCATGTTTACAAATAGTATACATTTTCCACATGTAGCCATGGGAGACAAAATAGGCTAGAGACAATCTAAGAAGGAAGGCAAAACACTATGACTCCGAAGTTTGGGAAAAGACCAACTCAGCAAACTCCAATTGATGCTACTCGGTCATGTATTGATGCCAAGATTGGTATTATGAAATGATGTCCCCAAGTTTCTTGATGGTGTCTTCCTGATAACTAACTCTTTCCTCCATAACTTCTGGGTATATGGTCTTGGAACCTATGTCCATCTCTTTCTGAAGCATGTGTGGCATGGTGTAGACCACGACAGGACCCCCAATGTCCTTCTGCATGTTTGTTGCGCTCACATCCAAGCCATCCTTGGTGGCCTCTCTCCTTAGTTGTTCCATGTACCTGTCGACCTCTAATCGAACTTGATTCTCGTGGTTAAGTTTTGTGAGGGAACCTACATCTACTCACTCTCTTCCTTAGTTGTCAGTTGTTCCAACTCATTAACCTCTATTGGTCTTGTTTTCTTTGTCAATGTACCTTTCCTTTTTTCTTATTCCCACTTATGTTTCTCTTCATATTATTTCCTCGTTAGTTCTTGTCCTTCTTTCAATTGTCGTTCTACTTGTTGTGATCTCAGTTCTGCTACCTGCAAGCTCTTCTTTTCTTTCTTCCTCCACTTTTCTATATATGTCCTTCAAAGATACCTATATGAAGATTGAGTCTTCTTTCACTCTGTAGCTTTGTTCTCCCTTTAATGCGTCAATAATTTCCTCTTTTTGTGATCCTATATTGAACTGTTTCCTTCTACCACTATTGTTGGTCTTGCTGCCATGTTACTATTGATTCCTTTTTTATAAAAAGTTGGGCATCTGTATATATTGGAATGTAAACTAGAGCTTACTCAACTTCTTCCCCGGCACAACTTTCAATGGTCGCTCTTGAAACAACTCTCTTTGGTTCTATGGTACAATGAATGTTGGATAGAAGTGCTTCACGAGTGTGGTACCTGTGGGAATGAATAGACACTCATGGAAGATAGACATTATTTATTACAAATCTAACTTCAAAGCATGATCAAGCGGAAACCAGGGCATCTAATGAGAGGAATTGCACAATTTTGACTAATAGGGGTGATTGGCTTACTGTGGGAACTGCACACTACAGATTCCCAATAGTGAGTGAGGAAGCTTGATGGATGGACTTATGCAATGTAGAGTCTTAGTGACCAAACTCAGAGACTAGCTTCGAGAACTACGTAGTGTTTATTTGGAGCCAACTCGGGACAGGCTCTATTCAATTCTAGAAGCCAAGGCAGATGCCTTGAGCTCCCAAATTGCATATTGTATGCAGTGAGATGTGAGATCCTAAGCAGAGCAGAGCCCATACCTATTCATGGGGAGAGTGAAATAAAGAAGGTCTGAAATATGATGCGAGGATGAGTGCAAATATGATTAAGTGTAGAATTATGCATGTAAAACAAGTGCAAAAATTAATTAAACTGGAGGAACACGAGACATGTGAAGGGAGTCACTGCAGCAATGACTGTTGGTGCAAAATCGGGAAAACTCATGCGACACTTGAGAGGGGAAATCTATAACTTGAAAAAAAACTTCTGCAAGCTAAAAAATGTTAAAACTCCAATGGTCATTCAACAAAACGAGTGAAACAACACTCTCACAAGCTAAAAAAAACAACAAGGCATGCAAGGTGCACATCATCCTCCTTATAATCCAAATGAGAATGCAGCTTTCCAGCTTTGGTACCCTTTCACTCATCCATCATGGTCCATACCCTCTCCTTGGTCTTATACTCCTCAATACCCTCCTTAACCTATTAATCCTCCTTTCCAACCATATCCACTACAACCTCCTCAATGGGGCAACCATTCACAAGGATGGAGGCCTCAAGTGGCCCAACCTCCTGCTTTAATGCCTCCTCCTCAACCTCAACCACAACTCCCTCACAATAATCTACCTAAGCAACCTTCAATTCCTACCCAACCCAATCCAAACCTAAAGAACGAAATCACAACAGGTTTACAGTGGGGAGATATCCTATCATGCTTATGTTGTGAAAATCCAAGAGATCAACCTTGAGTCTGGGAATGTACTTCCAAATTGTCACCCACCTTCTCCACCTATAGAACTTGGAGAAGAGAAGAAATATAGTACCCCCGAAGATAATTCATCTCCCTATCTTGAAAGGTTGGTCCAACCTACACAACATACCCTGGAAGAGGCTAAACTTCTAGGATAATTGAATAAATTGTGTCAAAATATCCCTTCTCTAAGCCATCAAAGATGTCCCCATCTACAAAAATGTTATGAAGGAATAATGTTTTAAAAGTCCTAGGAGAAGAAGGAGAGATAACCCCACTAATCAATATTGTTGGGTAGTTTTCTGATATAACACTTGGGGAAGTTATCTCCCCAAAGTACTTGGATCCTGGTAGCTCTCTGGTGGATGTGAAAATTTATAGAATTATGGTCATTAATAACTTGATTGACCTTGGGGTTGGAATAAATTTCATGACCAAGGAAACCATGCTCAAGATCAACGTCCCAAGGGCCTTGAGGGAGACTACTAGAGTGATGCAGCTTGTAGATAGATCCATAGTAGCTCCTAAAGGAGTTATTAAATATGTAATGTTCTCCATCGACTCTTGGGAGTACCTCACAGATTTCATTGTCCTCCAGCTGAAAACAAAGTTTAATGGTTACCCTCTCATCCTAGGAAGACCTTGGTTGGAGACTATTGATTCCTACATTAGTTGTAGGCTTGGGAACATGACCATCAAGAATAGGCATCTATCAAAACAACTTGTGTTATACCCTACTTCTTAACCTTCTATTGAGCATGTCTTTCCCTTATGGTTAGAAGATGAGGAAGAAGAAGAGTATTTATCAAAAATACCTCTACCTAGTCTATACACTAGACACTACTATAGGAGGTAGGAATCTTGATGAAGATGACCTTATTCACCATATATTACATAATCAACCTCCCACTTCCATTCCAATTGATGAACTAATGAAAGAATCCTTAGAAAATTCTGAGAGCTATCCATAGAATAATCCATTCTTTATCTACATTGACCTAGAGCATGTCAAGGTTGTGGTCATTATCCCATCAATAACTCTAAATATCAACCCCTCTCTGAGCTGAGCAAGAAGAGAAATTATGCACTGTGTTGAGACAAAACCTTGATTCTTTTACTTCGGACTATAAGAAAATGAAAGGTGTACATCCCTCAGTTTGTACCCATCATATCTACATCAAAGAGCGATGCAAGCCTCTCCACTAACCCTAGAAGAGGATGAACCTAGCTCTTAAGGTCATTGTGAAAGAGGAATTACAAAAGCTACTAGATGCAGGGTTCATTTACCCCATTTCAGATAGTGAGTTGGTGCCCCCCCTTGTCCTATTCCCCAAGAAAAATAGGAAGTGGAGGATATGTGTTGATTATCAAGAGCTTAAAAATGATACAAAGAAGGGATGCTTCCCTTTGCTTTTCATTGACCAAGTCCTATATGGCGTTGCAGGGAAGAGATTATTTTCCTTCCTAGATGGATTTAGTGGGTGCAACCAAATATAGATCAACCCTGAGGACTAAGAAAAGACCACATTCAAATATAGATCAACCCCGAGGACTTAAGAGCCCATCATCGTATCGTTTTCAATAGCTATGGTTAGTGTGAATTGTGAATTTGTACCTAACTGTAAGAGTGATTGCTTACACTTTTTCGGTGGTTAGGACACTGTGAGGTATTTGATTCAATATAAAATCTAATGAATCTATCTCTTTTGGAGGTTTTTTTACTTTTTATTTTGTAGGTTTTTTTAATTTTTTTTAGTAGGATACTAATGTGTAGTTGATTTAATAGCAATTTTATTCTAATAAATATATGGTTTTTTTATTTTTTAGGTTTTTTTAATATTTTTATTTGGTATGAGACTTGAGGTTTAAAGAATAGTAGGCAATAGTTATATTCCATCAATTTATCTATGTAGTGCAGGGGATTTTTGGAGGATACACTGATTGTTCGTAATTCCTAAAGGAGCATTAGTAGAATTGCTAGGTGAAAAAATTCCAAAGGAAAAATATGTTTAAATACATATCAAGATAGAGGCAAGAATTTTTTTAAACTACAGCATGAGGTACTTATTTCATAATAAATTTTATCTCACCATTATCTAGCTTTTTGTTGTTTTCTCCCTGTATTGTGTTGAGTATTTTTGTACTTTTTTTCACAACTCATTAATAAGTGGTTAAATACAATTATAAAAATAAGATGATATTGGAGAAGATAATGAAATATTTTTTTATTGGGCTTATGAGATGTCAAATTATGGTGAAATCTTATCAAAATGGATCAACTCAACAAGATGGGGAAAATTTTGCAAATTAGAACAATGCGTAGCCAAGAGCTTGGCTACCAAAAGCCCATTCTATGAGTTATGAGGATCTATTTATAACAAAAGGTGGGGTGACCTTTAACATTCCCCTTTGTGACTCTTCAAATACCCTCATGAATCTTCAACTTCTTTACAAATAACTATTTACATTACATAGTGACTGTTCATATTCCACTAATGCCACTTGGAATTTCACTTAAAACATGTTTACAAATAGTATACATTTTCCACATGTAGCCATGGGAGACAAGCTTGATGGATGGAACTATGCAATGTAGAGTCTTAGTGACCAAACTCAGAGACTAGCTTCGAGAACTACGTAGTGTTTATTTGGAGCCAACTCGGGACAGGCTCTATTCAATTCTAGAAGCCAAGGCAGATGCCTTGAGCTCCAAAATTGCATATTGTATGCAGTAAGATGTGAGATCCTAAGCAGAGCAGAGCCCATACCTATTCATGGGGAGAGTGAAATAAAGAAGGTCTGAAATATGATGTGAGGATGAGTGCAAATATGATTAAGTGCAGAATTATGCATGTAAAACAAGTGCAAAAATTAATTAAACTGGAGGAACACGAGACATGTGAAGGGAGTCACTGCAACAATGACTGTTGGTGCAAAATCGGGAAAACTCATGCGACACTTGAGAGGGGAAATCTATAACTTGAAAAAAAACTTCTGCAAGCTAAAAAATGTTAAAACTCCAATGGTCATTCAACAAAACGAGTGAAACAACACTCTCACAAGCTAAAAAAAACAACAAGGCATGCAAGGTGCACATCATCCTCCTTATAATCCAAATGAGAATGCAGCTTTCCAGCTTTGGTACCCTTTCACTCATCCATCATGGTCCATACCCTCTCCTTGGTCTTATACTCCTCAATACCCTCCTTAACCTATTAATCCTCCTTTCCAACCATATCCACTACAACCTCCTCAATGGGGCAACCATTCACAAGGATGGAGGCCTCAAGTGGCCCAACCTCCTGCTTTAATGCCTCCTCCTCAACCTCAACCACAACTCCCTCACAATAATCTACCTAAGCAACCTTCAATTCCTACCCAACCCAATCCAAACCTGAAGAACGAAATCACAACTGGTTTACAGTGGGGAGATATCCTATCATGCTTATGTTGTGAAAATCCAAGAGATCAACCTTGAGTTTGGGAATGTACTTCCAAATTGTCACCCACCTTCTCCACCTATAGAACTTGAAGAAGAGAAGAAATATAGTACCCCCGAAGATAATTCATCTCCCTATCTTGAAAGGTTGGTCCAACCTACACAACATACCCTGGAAGAGGCTAAACTTCTAGGATAATTGAATAAATTGTGTTAAAATACCCCTTCTCTAAGCCATCAAAGATGTCCCCATCTACAAAAATGTTATGAAGGAATAATGTTTTAAAAGTCCTAGGAGAAGAAGGAGAGATAACCCCACTAATCAATGTTGTTGGGTAGTTTTCTGATCTAACACTTGGGGAAGTTATCTCCCCAAAGTACTTGGATCCTGGTAGCTCTCTGGTGGATGTGAAAATTTATAGAATTATGGTCATTAATAACTTGATTGACCTTGGGGTTGGAATAAATTTCATGACCAAGGAAACCATGCTCAAGATCAACGTCCCAAGGGCCTTGAGGGAGACCACTAGAGTGATGCAGCTTGTAGATAGATCCATAGTAGCTCCTAAAGGAGTTATTAAATATGTAATGTTCTCCATCTACTCTTGGGAGTACCTCACAGATTTCATTGTCCTCTAGCTGAAAACAAAGTTTAATGGTTACCCTCTCATCCTAGGAAGACCTTGGTTGGAGACTATTGATTCCTACATTAGTTGTAGGCTTGGGAACATGACCATCAAGAATAGGCATCTATCAAAACAACTTGTGTTATACCCTACTTCTTAACCTTCTATTGAGCATGTCTTTCCCTTATGGTTAGAAGATGAGGAAGAAGAAGAGTATTTATCAAAAATACCTCTACCTAGTCTATACACTAGACACTACTATAGGAGGTAGGAATCTTGATGAAGATGACCTTATTCACCATATATTACATAATCAACCTCCCACTTCCATTCCAATTGATGAACTAATGAAAGAATCCTTAGAAAATTCTGAGAGCTATCCATAGAATAATCCATTCTTTATCTACATTGACCTAGAGCATGTCAAGGTTGTGGTCATTATCCCATCAATAACTCTAAATATCAACCCCTCTCTGAGCTGAGCAAGAAGAGAAATTATGCACTGTGTTGAGACAAAACCTTGATTCTTTTACTTCGGACTATAAGAAAATGAAAGGTGTACATCCCTCAGTTTGTACCCATCATATCTACATCAAAGAGCGATGCAAGCCTCTCCACTAACCCTAGAAGAGGATGAACCTAGCTCTTAAGGTCATTGTGAAAGAGGAATTACAAAAGCTACTAGATGCAGGGTTCATTTACCCCATTTCAAATAGTGAGTTGGTGCCCCCCCTTGTCCTATTCCCCAAGAAAAATAGGAAGTGGAGGATATGTGTTGATTATCAAGAGCTTAAAAATGATACAAAGAAGGGATGCTTCCCTTTGCTTTTCATTGACCAAGTCCTAGATGGCGTTGCAGGGAAGAGATTATTTTCCTTCCTAGATGGATTTAGTGGGTGCAACCAAATATAGATCAACCCTGAGGACTAAGAAAAGACCACATTCAAATATAGATCAACCCCGAGGACTTAAGAGCCCGTCATCGTATCGTTTTCAATAGTTATGGTTAGTGTGAATTGTGAATTTGTACCTAACTGTAAGAGTGATTGCTTACTCTTTTTCGGTGGTTAGGAAACTGTGAGGTATTTGATTCAATATAAAATCTAATGAATCTATCTCTTTTGGAGGTTTTTTTACTTTTTATTTTGTAGTTTTTTTTAATTTTTTTTAGTAGGATACTAATGTGTAGTTGATTTAATAGCAATTTTATTCTAATAAATATATGGGTTTTTTATTTTTTAGGTTTTTTTAATATTTTTATTTGGTATGAGACTTGATGTTTAAAGAATAGTAGGCAATAGTTATATTCCATCAATTTATCTATGTAGTGCAGGGGATTTTTGGAGGATACACTGATTGTTCGTAATTCCTAAAGGAGCATTAGTAGAATTGATAGGTGAAAAAATTCCAAAGGAAAAATATGTTTAAATACATATCAAGATAGAGGCAAGAATTTTTTTAAACTACAGCATGAGGTACTTATTTCATAATAAATTTTATCTCACCATTATCTAGCTTTTTGTTGTTTTCTCCCTGTATTGTGTTGAGTATTTTTGTACTTTTTTTCACAACTCATTAATAAGTGGTTAAATACAATTATAAAAATAAGATGATATTGGAGAAGATAATGAAATATTTTTTTATTGGGCTTATGAGATGTCAAATTATGGTGAAATCTTATCAAAATGGATCAACTCAACAAGATGGGGAAAATTTTGCAAATTAGAACAATGCGTAGCCAAGAGCTTGGCTACCAAAAGCCCATTCTATGAGTTATGAGGATCTATTTATAACAAAAGGTGGGGTGACCTTTAACATTCCCCTTTGTGACTCTTCAAATACCCTCATGAATCTTCAACTTCTTTACAAATAACTCTTTACATTACATAGTGACTGTTCATATTCCACTAATGCCACTTGGAATTTCACTTACAACATGTTTACAAATAGTATACATTTTCCACATGTAGCCATGGGAGACAAGCTTGATGGATGGAACTATGCAATGTAGAGTCTTAGTGACCAAACTCAGAGACTAGCTTCGAGAACTACGTAGTGTTTATTTGGAGCCAACTCGGGACAGGCTCTATTCAATTCTAGAAGCCAAGGCAGATGCCTTGAGCTCCCAAATTGCATATTGTATGCAGTAAGATGTGAGATCCTAAGCAGAGAAGAG
This sequence comes from Pinus taeda, assembly GCA_000404065.3. Taxonomy (NCBI): domain Eukaryota; kingdom Viridiplantae; phylum Streptophyta; class Pinopsida; order Pinales; family Pinaceae; genus Pinus; species Pinus taeda. Next base: position 6,161 of record APFE030683045.1, on the reverse strand, counting down.
CCCATACCTATTCATGGGGAGAGTGAAATAAAGAAGGTCTGAAATATGATGTGAGGATGAGTGCAAATATGATTAAGTGCAGAATTATGCATGTAAAACAAGTGCAAAAATTAATTAAACTGGAGGAACACGAGACATGTGAAGGGAGTCACTGCAACAATGACTGTTGGTGCAAAATCGAGAAAACTCATGTGACACTTGAGAGGAGAAATCTATAACTTGAAAACAAACTTCTGCAAGCTAAAAAATGTTAAAACTCCAATGGTCATTCAACAAAACAAGTGAAACAACACTCTCACAAGCTAAAAAAACAACAAGGCATGCAAAGTGCACATTATCCTCCTTATAATCCAAATGAGAATGCACCTTTCTAGCTTTGGTACCCTTTCACTCATCCATCATGGTCCATACCCTCACCTTGGTCTTATACTCCTAAATACCCTCCTCAACCTATTAATCCTCCTTTCCAACCATAGCTACTGCAACCTCTTCAATGGGGCATCCACTCACAAGGATGGAGGCCTCAAGTAGCCCAACCCCCTGCTTTAATGCCTCCTCCTTAACCTCAACCACAACTCCCTCACAATAACCTACCTAAGCAACCTTCAATTCCTACCCAACCCAATCCAAACTTGAAGAACAAGAAATCACAACAGGTTTACAGTGGGGAGATATCCTATCATGCTTAAGTTGTGAAAATCCAAGAGATCAACCTTGGGTCTAGGAATGTATTTCCAAATTTTCACCCACCTTCTCCACCTATAGAACTTGAAGAAGAGAAGAAATATAGTACCCCCGAAGACAATTCATCTCCTTATCTTGAAAGGTTGTTCCAACCTACACAACATACCCTGGAAGAGGCTAAACTTCTAGGATAATTGAATAAATTGTGTCAAAATACCCCTTCTCTAAGCCATCAAAGATGTCCCCATCTACAAAAATGTTATGAAGGAATAATGTTTTAAAAGTCCTAGTAGAAGAAGGAGAGATAACCCCACTAATCAATGTTGTTGGGTAGTTGTCTGATCTAACACTTGGGGAAGTTATCTCCCCAAAGTACTTGGATCCTGGTAGCTCTCTGGTGGATGTGAAAATTTATAGAATTATGGTCATTAATAACTTGATTGACCTTGGGGTTGGAATAAATTTCATGACCAAGGAAACCATGCTCAAGATCAACCTCCCAAGGGCCTTGAGGGAGACCACTAGAGTGATGCAGCTTGTAGGTAGATCCATAGTAGCTCCTAAAGGAGTTATTAAATATGTAATGTTCTCCATCGACTCTTGGGAGTACCTCACATATTGCATTGTCCTCCAACTGAAAACAAAGTTTAATGGTTACCCTCTCATCCTAGGAAGACCTTGGTTGGAGACTATTGATTCCTACATTAGTTGTAGGCTTGGGAACATGACCATCAAGAATAGGCATCTATCAAAACAACTTGTGTTATACCCTACTTCTTAACCTTCTATTGAGCATGTCTTTCTCTTATGGTTAGAGGATGAGGAAGAAGAAGAGTATTTATCAAAAATACCTCTACCTAGTCTATACACTAGACACTACTATAGAGGTAGGAATCTTGATGAAGATGACCTTATTCACCATATATTACATAATCAACCTCCCACTTCCATGCCAATTGATGAACTAATGAAAGAATCCTTAGAAAATTCTGAGAGCTATCCATAGAATAATCCATTCTTTATCTACATTGACCTAGATCATGTCAAGGTTGTGGTCATTATCCCATCAATAACTCTAAATATCAACCCTTCTCTGAGCTGAGCAAGAAGAGAAATTATGCACTGTGCTGAGACAAAACCTTGATTCTTTTACTTCGGACTATAAGAAAATGAAAGGTGTACATCCCTCAGTTTGTACCCATCATATCTACATCAAAGAGCGATGCAAGCCTCTCCACTAACCCTAGAAGAGGATGAACCTAGCTCTTAAGGTCATTGTGAAAGAGGAATTACAAAAGCTACTAGATGCAGGGTTCATTTACCCCATTTCAGATAGTGAGTTGGTGCCCCCCCTTGTCCTATTCCCCAAGAAAAATAGGAAGTGGAGGATATGTGTTGATTATCAAGAGCTTAAAAATGATACAAAGAAGGGATGCTTCCCTTTGCTTTTCATTGACCAAGTCCTAGATGGCGTTGCAGGGAAGAGATTATTTTCCTTCCTAGATGGATTTAGTGGGTGCAACCAAATATAGATCAACCCTGAGGACTAAGAAAAGACCACATTCAAATATAGATCAACCCCGAGGACTTAAGAGCCCATCATCGTATCGTTTTCAATAGCTATGGTTAGTGTGAATTGTGAATTTGTACCTAACTGTAAGAGTGATTGCTTACACTTTTTCGGTGGTTAGGACACTGTGAGGTATTTGATTCAATATAAAATCTAATGAATCTATCTCTTTTGGAGGTTTTTTTACTTTTTATTTTGTAGGTTTTTTTAATTTTTTTTAGTAGGATACTAATGTGTAGTTGATTTAATAGCAATTTTATTCTAATAAATATATGGTTTTTTTATTTTTTAGGTTTTTTTAATATTTTTATTTGGTATGAGACTTGAGGTTTAAAGAATAGTAGGCAATAGTTATATTCCATCAATTTATCTATGTAGTGCAGGGGATTTTTGGAGGATACACTGATTGTTCGTAATTCCTAAAGGAGCATTAGTAGAATTGCTAGGTGAAAAAATTCCAAAGGAAAAATATGTTTAAATACATATCAAGATAGAGGCAAGAATTTTTTTAAACTACAGCATGAGGTACTTATTTCATAATAAATTTTATCTCACCATTATCTAGCTTTTTGTTGTTTTCTCCCTGTATTGTGTTGAGTATTTTTGTACTTCTTTTCACAACTCATTAATAAGTGGTTAAATACAATTATAAAAATAAGATGATATTGGAGAAGATAATGAAATATTTTTTTATTGGGCTTATGAGATGTCAAATTATGGTGAAATCTTACCAAAATGGATCAACTCAACAAGATGGGGAAAATTTTGCAAATTAGAACAATGCGTAGCCAAGAGCTTGGCTACCAAAAGCCCATTCTATGAGTTATGAGGATCTATTTATAACAAAAGGTGGGGTGACTTTTAACATTCCCCTTTGTGACTCTTCAAATACCCTCATGAATCTTCAACTTCTTTACAAATAACTATTTACATTACATAGTGACTGTTCATATTCCACTAATGCCACTTGGAATTTCACTTACAACATGTTTACAAATAGTATACATTTTCCACATGTAGCCATGGGAGACAAGCTTGATGGATGGAACTATGCAATGTAGAGTCTTAGTGACCAAACTCAGAGACTAGCTTCGAGAACTACGTAGTGTTTATTTGGAGCCAACTCGGGACAGGCTCTATTCAATTCTAGAAGCCAAGGCAGATGCCTTGAGCTCCCAAATTGCATATTGTATGCAGTGAGATGTGAGATCCTAAGCAGAGCAGAGCCCATACCTATTCATGGGGAGAGTGAAATAAAGAAGGTCTGAAATATGATGTGAGGATGAGTGCAAATATGATTAAGTGTAGAATTATGCATGTAAAACAAGTGCAAAAATTAATTAAACTGGAGGAACACGAGACATGTGAAGGGAGTCACTGCAACAATGACTGTTGGTGCAAAATCGAGAAAACTCATGTGACACTTGAGAGGAGAAATCTATAACTTGAAAACAAACTTCTGCAAGCTAAAAAATTTTAAAACTCCAATGGTCATTCAACAAAACAAGTGAAACAACACTCTCACAAGCTAAAAAAACAACAAGGCATGCAAAGTGCACATTATCCTCCTTATAATCCAAATGAGAATGCACCTTTCCAGCTTTGGTACCCTTTCAGTCATCCATCATGGTCCATACCCTCACCTTGGTCTTATACTCCTAAATACCCTCCTCAACCTATTAATCCTCCTTTCCAACCATAGCTACTGCAACCTCTTCAATGGGGCATCCACTCACAAGGATGGAGGCCTCAAGTAGCCCAACCCCCTGCTTTAATGCCTCCTCCTTAACCTCAACCACAACTCCCTCACAATAACCTACCTAAGCAACCTTCAATTCCTACCCAACCCAATCCAAACCTGAAGAACAAGAAATCACAACAGGTTTACAGTGGGGAGATATCCTATCATGCTTAAGTTGTGAAAATCCAAGAGATCAACCTTGGGTCTAGGAATGCATTTCCAAATTGTCACCCACCTTCTCCACCTATAGAACTTGAATAAGAGAAGAAATATAGTACCCCCGAAGACAATTCATCTCCCTATCTTGAAAGGTTGGTCCAACCTACACAACATACCCTGGAAGAGGCTAAAAGTCTAGGATAATTGAATAAATTGTGTCAAAATACCCCTTCTCTAAGCCATCAAAGATGTCCCCATCTACAAAAATGTTATGAAGGAATAATGTTTTAAAAGTCCTAGTAGAAGAAGGAGAGATACCCCCACTAATCAATGTTGTTGGGTAGTTGTCTGATCTAACACTTGGGGAAGTTATCTCCCCAAAGTACTTGGATCGTGGTAGCTCTCTGGTGGATGTGAAAATTTATAGAATTATGGTCATTAATAACTTGATTGACCTTGGGGTTGGAATAAATTTCATGACCAAGGAAACCATGCTCAAGATCAACCTCCCAAGGGCCTTGAGGGAGACCACTAGAGTGATGCAGCTTGTAGGTAGATCCATAGTAGCTCCTAAAGGAGTTATTAAATATGTAATGTTCTCCATCGACTCTTGGGAGTACCTCACATATTGCATTGTCCTCCAACTGAAAACAAAGTTTAATGGTTACCCTCTCATCCTAGGAAGACCTTGGTTGGAGACTATTGATTCCTACATTAGTTGTAGGCTTGGGAACATGACCATCAAGAATAGGCATCTATCAAAACAACTTGTGTTATACCCTACTTCTTAACCTTCTATTGAGCATGCCTTTCTCTTATGGTTAGAGGATGAGGAAGAAGAAGAGTATTTATCAAAAATACCTCTACCTAGTCTATACACTAGACACTACTATAGAGGTAGGAATCTTGATGAAGATGACCTTATTCACCATATATTACATAATCAACCTCCCACTTCCATGCCAATTGATGAACTAATGAAAGAATCCTTAGAAAATTCTGAGAGCTATCCATAGAATAATCCATTCTTTATCTACATTGACCTAGATCATGTCAAGGTTGTGGTCATTATCCCATCAATAACTCTAAATATCAACCCTTCTCTGAGCTGAGCAAGAAGAGAAATTATGCACTGTGCTGAGACAAAACCTTGATTCTTTTACTTCGGACTATAAGAAAATGAAAGGTTTACATCCCTCAGTTTGTACCCATCATATCTACATCAAAGAGCGATGCAAGCCTCTCCACTAACCCTAGAAGAGGATGAACCTAGCTCTTAAGGTCATTGTGAAAGAGGAATTACAAAAGCTACTAGATGCAGGGTTCATTTACCCCATTTCAGATAGTGAGTTGGTGCCCCCCCTTGTCCTATTCCCCAAGAAAAATAGGAAGTGGAGGATATGTGTTGATTATCAAGAGCTTAAAAATGATACAAAGAAGGGATGCTTCCCTTTGCTTTTCATTGACCAAGTCCTATATGGCGTTGCAGGGAAGAGATTATTTTCCTTCCTAGATGGATTTAGTGGGTGCAACCAAATATAGATCAACCCTGAGGACTAAGAAAAGACCACATTCAAATATAGATCAACCCCGAGGACTTAAGAGCCCATCATCGTATCGTTTTCAATAGCTATGGTTAGTGTGAATTGTGAATTTGTACCTAACTGTAAGAGTGATTGCTTACACTTTTTCGGTGGTTAGGACACTGTGAGGTATTTGATTCAATATAAAATCTAATGAATCTATCTCTTTTGGAGGTTTTTTTACTTTTTATTTTGTAGGTTTTTTTAATTTTTTTTAGTAGGATACTAATGTGTAGTTGATTTAATAGCAATTTTATTCTAATAAATATATGGTTTTTTTATTTTTTAGGTTTTTTTAATATTTTTATTTGGTATGAGACTTGAGGTTTAAAGAATAGTAGGCAATAGTTATATTCCATCAATTTATCTATGTAGTGCAGGGGATTTTTGGAGGATACACTGATTGTTCGTAATTCCTAAAGGA
>APFE030683038.1:34981-68284 GCA_000404065.3 Pinus taeda | reverse complement strand
AAAATTATATTGTATTAGAAAAAAATATAAAAATTAAAATTTTTATGAGAAATTTCTTTTGGTGAATTCACATTGGTAATATCTACTCAACCCATTTTGAACTATCAACTGCCACATTAAGATAAAGAGTTTGATCTAAGAATGAAAATGAGATCTAAGAATGAAGTTAAATAATGTAGAGATGAAATAGAATTCCAACTGTCAAATATTAACACTAGAATCCTGAATCATTTAATAACATTATATAACATAACATCTAAGAACAAATTAATTGTTAAAATATTTAATAGAAATTAAAGAATGTTAATAAAGAAAAATAAAGAAACATCCTTGGAATAAAAGGTAAACTAAGTAACCAATAAGTAATATATAAATTAAATATCAAAACAATTAAATTTATTATTTCACACAACTAGCTCCCTAGTTCGTGCCTTCTCGATCTTGGATATGGTGACCTTCCTTATTTTTTTGGTTGGTGCTATTGTTCGTTGTAGGTTGTACACTCGGTACTTTGTTGGGTGTGGGATTCTCTGCTCTTCTATCATTGTTGTTGGTTTTCCCTGGTCTAATGTTGCATTTTGTTGGGTGTTGGAGTCACTGTTGATCCTTTGTTGGGCTTTGTAGCCCTTTCTTTCTCGCTCGAGGTTTTTCCTATAGACACCTTGGTTCGTGGATCCAATTTGGCATCTTTGTTAGTTTTCTTTGCCCTCTACGGCTCTTGTTGTCATCTTTTGGCATTTTTTTGTGGTTTCGAGAATGACCTTCACTGGGTTTTGTCTCTGGATTGTTAGTAACCCTTGTTGGGTTTTTGTGTGATTTTTTAAGGGTTGTTTTTAACCCACTTTCTAAGGTTTTTTGCAGCTAGTTGTTTTTGGGCTTATCTAATATGTTGCCTTCAGTTGTCTCTAGCGCATCCTTTATAGTTTTTGGCGGGCCTACGCACTTTGTTCTTTTGCTCGCTTCTCTTCCTCTTTCTTGTATCGCCAGGAGGCATTTCTCTAGTCGGTCTTTCATTGATGTATTGGTAATGCCCTCAACCAATAAAATTACTATTTCTTTCATTGGAAAAACTATTTCTTAAAAATATGTTTAGTTTGTACTTCAAAATAAAATAAAATAAAATTATGTATTGAAGTGGCTAAATGAATTTTAATTTTAATATGATTCTCTATAACAATTTAATAATGTCACTAATATATTTAGTAATAAAATAGAGGAAATGCACTCTACTAGGGTTTCAACCTGTAACTTCTGAAAATTCTTCACAACTGTATTCTTCTCAAAACCCTAATGGTGTTTTCCATCTGCAAGCTCTGTGATAAAGGGCATGAACATGTCAGTTAGGAGGGGAGAGATCCCCTCTATCGTATCATTGTGGTAGGTGAGTCAAGCAGTCAAGGAGGGGATGCAAGAGACGCAACTTCTAACAGATTTGAAGGAGGAGAAAAAGTTACCCCAGTCCATGGCGCATAATGGAAAGCCAAAGTCTGAGGCCAATGTATTCCAAGAGTGGTGAAAAAGCCCCAATTTGTGATTCCTAGCAACAAACTGGAGAATTATCAAAAATTTATGAAAGATCACAACTAGATATGTAAGTTTATAGGCATATGTCCCTCAGAACGAGATCTGGTAAAGTGGATCCAATTAAAATGGCAACCAAAAGGACATATAGATATGAGGTTGGTGACTCAAGGTTTCTTCACAGTGATTTTTACCAGTCTTGAGGATAAGGAAAGGGTTCTCGAAAACGAGCCTCATTTTTTCTATAGGGCGAGACTCTTCATGTGCCACTGGGATGAATGCTACAATCCAGACCAGGGGAACTTTAGGGCTGCCTCGGTTTGGGTTCAACTATTTTCTCTCCCTATGGATTTTTGGGATCCAGAATTGTTAGAAGGAAGTGGAAAATCGATTGGGAGTTTTATTAAGGTATTTGATTCCACAAGGTGAGGTCGGTACACTTCTTATTCTCATATTTTTTCTTATATGAATATTACTGAACCACTCCGAGATTTTATTGAGTTAGAATATCAAGATGAGGTATCGCAGCAACCTCTCGACTATGAGCATATTCCATTCCATTGTAGAAGATTCCATGAATATGGACATCTATACAAGTAATTCTCTATCAATAAATATGAAACCAATGGAGTCATAGACCACCAAAGAAGCAGTCAAGCCACAGGAAGATTTAGAGGGTTTCTGGGAGATTCAAAAGAAAAAGCTTAATGTGAAAGCCCCCCTAGTCACTGCGCAACTACAACCAAGAAAATCCCTGAGCAGCTCCAACCACTATGAAATCTTGATAGAGGAAGGAGTGAACCCCAACGAACCACAAGATCTAGCTAGCAAAGAAAAGCCTAGAGCTCTAGTGAAAGGCAAAAAAAACCAGGGAGGAAAGTGGAGGATGAACGATAAGAGAAACACCAAATCAAAATAAGGAGTAAGAAAATATAGAGATAGACAGCTCGAAGGAGGATTTGAGAATAGAAGAACAGATCATGAAAATATTGTTCAATGAATGGTGACATTTCGATGAAAGCTTCATCCGAGAATACCAAAAATAGTTATACAGAGAGGCTTTCTAATAGTACAAAGTGAAGCAAGGATCGACATCTTTCGATCAACTAGATTATCTAGGATCTTAGCAAAGTTCGGGCTTGGATTTGAATACAATAGGAAAAGGAGGCAAAAAAAGGGGTCGAAAGAACTTGCAAGAGTCCATTCAAATGGTGGGGGGATGTGCTAGTGAACTCAAGAAGGGTGGTGTCGTTATGGGTGGTTTTCCACCAAATCAATAATTCTTCTCAATGATTATAATCTCCTGGAATGTGAGAGGCCTTAATAGTTGAGGCAAGCAGAGGTATTTGAAAGATAAACTCAAACAAGACAAACCAAGTATAATGATTATTCAAGAAACTAAAATATTGGAGAATCAAGTAAAGGAAATTGTCATCGGTCTCAGACCTCATTATGAGGTGGTGGCTCAAGATTTCGAAGGAAGTGTAGGAGGGATCTCTATCCTCTGGAACCATGTTGAGATCATATTTGACGACTGGATCAGACTTCCTCAAATTTTCTCAGGAAAATTCAGCCACATTCGTACCCAATATTGGGCTCCTATGTCAGGGGTATACCGGCCTAACATTCTAGGAGAAAATGGGGTTTTCTCCAAATTTTAGGAAAACTAAGAAGATTGTATTCGAAAGAGTTATGGATTCTTGGTAGTGATTTCAATGAGATCTTGTCGGTAGATGAAAATAAGGGCGGCACCTGTCATATTGATGCAAAGATGGAAGCATTTCTAAACATCATTTCAGAGCTACAATTAGTGGTTCTTACCATAAATAATGGCATGTACACTTGGAACAATCATCAAGGGGGACCTCATCAAATAGAATCACACCTTGATAGATTCATAGTTTCTAAGCACGTTATTAGTAGAGATATATTCCTTGAAGCATCCATCCTCAATTGTATGGAATTCGACCATTGGACGATCAGGATGGAGATCAATGTGAAAACTACCCCTAAGAACTGGCCTTTCCACTTTGAATCCTTCTAGTTAAGGGACCCTTCATTTATGCAGAAAGTAGAAAGTTAGTGGAAAGGAAGCTCAAGTCATGGAAGAAACCACATCCACACATTTCAACTCAAATTAAAAGACATTAAATCACATATTAAATGCTAGAACATAGAAGAGTTTGGCAACATCATGAAATATCATAAACAACTTCAATACATGATATAGAACATCCAACAAAAAATAAACAATGAAGGAATATCTGACAAATTAGTGGAGGAAGAAGGTCGGATAGTGAAAAAGATAGAAGAAAGAAGGAAACAAGAGGAAATTATGTGGAAGAAAAAATCTAGAATACAATGGCTCAGAGAATGGAATAAGAACACACAGTTTTTCCACAAAGCCATGATTCAACAATGACAGCACAATCGAATATTCTCTCTTAAGGACAGTTCAGGGAACAGACTAGTCCAACATGAGGAGATGGAAACCTTAGTGGTGGACCACTTCCATTCCCTTCTTTTTGAACCTCCTCACGATATATCAAAATCCATTTAGAGAATCACTAGACATATTCCATAACTTATTTCCACGGAGTAGAACGTAGCCCTCATGTGATCAGTTACTCTAGAGGAGATAGAGGATGTTCTCAAGGGGATGGCCAAAAATAAAGAACTACAGCGAGATGGATTCATGATAGAATAATATCAAGCCTCCTAGGACTTCATTGGGCATGAAATTCTCGAAGTGGTGGAGGAATATCGCCGAAACCAACAGATAATTCTTGGTCTCAACTCCATTTTCATTGCTTTAATCTCTAAAACTTCATTTTTAATTCAATTTACAAGATCATATCCACAATTATTGTGAAGCATTTGAATCTCCTCCTTCCCTCGCTTATCTCCCATGAGAAACCATTTTTTTGGAGGGTCGTCAAATCCTCGATGGTATCATCACCTCTCTAGAAATTGTTCATTCCTTGAAAAAACTTAAAACCCCATGCATGTCGATCAAGTTGGACCTTTCGAAATCATATGACCGTGTAAGTTGGTCTTACCTTATTAGTATTCTTAAATAATTTTGTTTTGACCAACGTTTGTTGAACTAGATATATTCCCTTATCTCATATCCTATTTTCTCTATCTTTCTCAATGGCTCTGCAACTAAAACTTTCAATCCCTCCCATGGTTTAAGACAATGTGACCCTATCTCCCCGTTTGTTTTCATCTTGGTTGCTGAAGGTTTGGGTTGATATCTAAAAGCAACAGTTCTTTCCTCCCATATCAAATGTCTCAGACCTTGGGGCAATGACTTACCCATTACTCACTAACAATTTGTGGATGATATCATGTTATTTTTTCAAGTTTCTCTCTGGGAAGTAAGAAAGATAAAAGAAATCCTTGACAATTTTATGACTTCCTATGGCACCCTGATAAAGAATGAGAAATATATCATTTTATTTTTTAATACACCTATAAATGCCCAAGCCTTCCTCGTGAGGGTGCTTGGATTTGGTATTGGCTCACTCCCTTCCAAATATTTGGGCATTCCTTTGGTATTCAACGCATTAAATACCTCTTGTTGGAAATACCTCCTTCAAAATATCTAGAAGAAACTTAGCAACTGGGTTTTCCAGTGCCTTAACCTCGTTGGCAAGACTGTTCTTCTCAAAGAAGTATTACAGTCAATTCCTATCTATCATCTATCTAGGATGAACGCTCCCAAATCCTCATGTTCTGCCATGGTCGATCTTTCAAAAAGATCTTATGAGGTGGTGCTCAGCAATTGAAGAAATGCACTTTAGTCTCTTGGACTAATCTTACAAAACCCAAGATGGCTGGGGGTTTAAGTCTTAGGGATACACTCACTCTAAATCAAGTCATGGGAGCTAAAATATGGTGGAGAAGGTTACAAGGTGGCCAAGATATTTGGAAAAAAATATGGACTAGAAAATATGGTATGCCACTTTAGAAAGAGGATATCCTTATCTACCAGGATCCTCCCAAGGTTTCTTCAATCTAGAACTCAATAGAAAGTAACAAAAATCTAATAACTCAATAATCTTTCTTAGAAATTCAAGATGGAAAAAAACACTCTTATGGCATGACTCATTGAAAAAAAATAGGAGTTGCTTAGTAGGTAGGATTTAGGGGTGATATCCATGTTCACAAAAAATTGGAACTATTATAGAATGGACCAATTTGTAATCCCCTTCAACTGAATTGTGGATGGAGACAATGGAAGGAGTGTTAGGACTGGCCCAACCCTCCCAGTTCAGAGCAATGGCAGAAATGGGACAAAGAAATTCAATCCTGGAAATTTGCAATTCAGGTGGGACCAAACATTCTCCGTTGGGGCTATTCTCACCAGGGATCAACTTCAAAAACATGGAATTAACGGACCTTCGTTCTTCTTCTTATGTGGATGTCAAAATCACGATCTTGAACATCTTTTGATTTTATGCCCTTTTGAAACTAAAAAATGGAGAGAGTTAGGATACCTTTTTGGTCATCTTTATAGAGATCCATAGAGTGTAATGGAATCTACAATTTTGTGGCGTAAAGGCCTTTTCTCGAGCCTAATACTAAATAAGGGTTGGGAATTGGCCCTGGGATTCCTCTTATGGGCCATTTGGAAGGAAAGGAACGGAAGGATCTTTAAATATCACCAGAAATCTCAGGAAGAAGTTTGGAAAGGTATAATTTAGAATATTAGAGAAACAATTTTGGTGGACAAATAGCACCCGAACGATTACAAAGTTGGCCCTCATGAAGCTCGTGTTTTTTCGATGCTGAGTTTTTCCCATAAAATTTTTGCCCCAAACACTTGGAAACTCTTAATCACTCCTATGTTATGGCCTCACCACTTCTTTGCTCATATGGATGGTTTTATTAAGTTAATTTTGATGGTGCCTCTAAAGGAAACCTAGGAACTACTTCTTTTGGAGGTATTTTCTGGGATTTACATAAGTGAAATAGACTTATTTATGTGGCTGATTGCAGTTTCGCAAGAAACAACGAGGTTGAATTCAATGCTATCAAACACAACCTTTGTTTTGCCATTAGAATGGGCAACAAAAAGCTAATGATTGAGGGTGATTTCAAGTTGGTGATAGAGATCATTAGGAAACTGAATCAAGGGGAAAAATGGGAAAAGCTTAGCCACAATTGACAAATAATCAGCTACAAAAGCTTCAACAATAATCAAAGAGTTGAAAAATCAAAGGTGAGATGTTATTAATGCAATAAATTTGGTCACTATGCTCGTGATTGTAGGAAGAAGATAATTGATCAAGGGACGCAAAGAGCTTATGTCACTACAGAGAGTACTAACTCTATGTTCCTAGCTTGACATACCATGCATGAACCTTCTGCTAGTGTGTGGTTGTTAGACAGTGGTTGTAGTAACCACATGACCATCAATAAGGATTTAGTTGCAAATTGATCAATCTGTGAAAACTGAGGACAATTGGGGACTGACAAGACCGTGGAAGTAGAAGGAAAAGGAGTGGTCAACATTTTGACCAAGTAGGGGGAGTTGAAGACAATCTCAAAGGTATATTATGTTCCTAGTCCCAAACATGATTTGATAAGTCTTGGTAAATTGACACAAAAAGGATACAAAGTTATCTTTCAAGGTCAAGATGTGTCATATATGACAAGCCCCCAAGCAATCAGTTGATAGCAAAGGTGCAGATAATGAGGCACATACTCTTTCCTCTAATTATGAATTACAATGATCGGTTCAATTCTTTTACAGTTGCATGTTCTGATGATTATTGGTTATGGCACTTTTAGTTTGGAGACTTGCACTTTTTAGGTTTAAGATTGTTGCAACAGAAACAGATGATCAGAGGATTACCTCCAATCACAGAACCTACTAGTACTTGTGAGTGTTGCATCTTGGGAAAGCAGCACTATGAAAGTTTTCCAAAAGGAGTTGCATACATAGCAAAGCAACCTCTTGGGCTAGTGCATACAGACTTGTGTGGAACTATGAGGACATAGTCGATTGGTGGAAGTTGTTACTTCCTCACTTTCATTGATGATTATAGTAGAAGGACTTGGGTTTACTTCTTGAAGCAGAAGTATGAAACTTTTTCAAATTTCAAGGAATTCAAAGCCTTAGTAGAGAACCAAGGTGATCGAAAGATCAAGGTATTGAGGTCAAATCATGGTGGAGAATATGACTCAAAGGAATTCCATGATTACTACAAACAACATGGAATCAAAAGATAGTTTACAACTAGGTACACATTGTAGCAGAATGGTGTATGAGAGAGAAAGAATATGACAATCAATAACATGGAAAGAAGCATGTTGAAAGGCATAAACTTGTCTAATAAGTACTGGGCAGAAGCAATTGCATGTGCTATCTATGTGATCAGCATATCTCCTACAAAGAGTGTGATGAACAGAGTACCATAACAAGCATGTTTAGGTATGTCTTGTAGCGCATCTCATTTCAGAGTATTTAGATATGTAGCTTATGCACATGTGCCTAAGGAGCGAAGAGGCAAATTGGATGATTAAAGTGAAAAATTCATATTTACTGGTTATAGTGAGCAATCAAAAGCTTACAAATTGTATAACCTATCGCAAAGAAGACCATAATTAGTAGAGATGTTGTGTTCAAAGAACAAGAGTCATGGAATGGAAATGTAGACAAAATAGTTGATGCACAAGTGCCATTGATGGAAGAAGATGATGTAGTAGAAAAGGAGAAACAAGAATCATAGGTGAAGACACAAAACATAGACATACCAAAAAGGACTCCAAAATTTTCAGAGTAGCATGGATCTTCAAACAAATCAACAGATCAAGATTCTCCCAACAGTCAATTAGGTGATGAATCAAGTAATGGTAAGAGAAAGATGATAAGTCTGAAAGATATTTATGATGATTTGTATGTTAGTTCAAAATTTGCATCTTTTTCATTCCAACCTTCTTTGTTTGAAGAAGCGATCAGAGATGAAAATTGGGTGCAAGCCATGGATGAAGAAATTGAAGCTATTGAAAAGAATGATACATGGGATTTGGTTGATTTACCAAAGGAAAAAATTCTCATTGGTGTAAAGTGGGTGTACAAGGAAAAGTTGAATGAGAAAGGTGAAACTGACAAATTAAAAGCAAGACTTGTAGCAAAAGGATTATTGCAGCAACCATGAATAGATTTTGGAGAAACATTTGCTCCGGTAGCCAGATTGGATATTGTAAGAGTAGTTCTAGCCAAAACAGCTCAGAACAAGTGCAAAGTATATCAGATGGATGTGAAATTAGCCTTCTTAAATGGAATTCTAGAAGAACAAATTTATGTGTAGCAACCTCCAGTATATGAAGTTGAGAGTAATGAAAGATAAAGTTTACAGGTTGAAGAAAGCACTCTATGGACTGATGCAAGTGCCTAGAGCTTGGTATAGCAGAATTGATAGCTACATGATCAAGAATGGATTTTGCAAAGGCAACATTGAACCTACCTTGTACACAAAGGTAACAAGCATGGACGGATTTTGATTGTTTTCTTATATGTTGATGACATGATTTTTACAGATGATTTTGAGATAGATGAATTTAAAGAAGCCATGATGAAAGAATTTGAGATGATAGATCTTGGTCTCATGAAATGTTTTCTTGGCATAGAAGTTGAGCAATCCGAAAAAAAAGAATTTTTATTTGTCAAAATAAATATGCCAAAGATTTGTTAAAAAGATTCAAGATGAAAAATTGCAAACCTATCCCTACACCAGTTGCAACAAGTACAATGTTAAGTAAGGATTATGAAGGATCAGATGTCAATCCAACTCTATTCAAAAGATTGGTTGGTAGCCTCATGTATCTCACAGCTACAAGACCAAATCTCATGCAACGAGTGAGCTTGATCTCTAGATTTATGGAGACTCACAAAGGCACACATTGGAGTGAAGGAAAACGAATTCTGAGATACATAGCAAGAACTAGAGATTGTGTCATAATGTATGCAAGTAGAAGAAAAAAAATTATTTGATTGGATACACAAATAATGATTTTGAAGGATGTTTGGATGATAGGAAGAGCACTTCTAGTTTTATGCTCCACCTTGGTTTAGGTGCGATTTCATGGGCATTTAAGAGGTAGCCCATTGTGAAACTTTCATTAGTGGAAGAAGAATATGTAGCAACAACATCAGCATCATGTCAAGAAGTATGGTTAAGAAGAGTATTGGATGGAGTCAAGAAGAAACAACAAGGATCGACAAAAATATATTGTGACAATGCCTCAATGATTGCACTATCCAAGAATACTGTGTTTCATCACAAGAGAAAGCATATTCATACTAGATATCACTTTATTAGGGAACTTGTGAGAAATGGAGAAGTTCACTTGAAGCCTTGTATATCTAGTGATCAATTGGCTAATATATTTATTAATTCATTAGCATAACATGTGTTTGAGTTTCATAGAAGAAACTTGGGTGTTATAAGCCTAGCTGAGACATAGACCAGCATACATGTTTGAGTTGTAGTGAGTCATGCTTTAGTTTAGCAGTCGTAATTAAGGGGGAGTGTTAAAATAAGATAATTACTCCTACATGAGGAGTTGGCTAAACATAGAGAGTCAGTTAACCGAGTGATTGAATGGTTGAGTGTTGGGTCACTTCGAGTTAAGTAATAGACAACTTTTAGTGTGTGTTTTCATGTCGTTGCATGTCAAGATATTTTAGGCAAGTCGGTAGCTAGAAAAGGATAAATACCCTTCACCAGGTTCATTGTAAGCATCATGTTTTGTTTGATCAATAGAAGAGAAATAACTCATGTTTTATGTGTGAATCCATGCTTTGTCTCCTCCGACTTTCCAATAAACTCTACCCCTCCCCACAATGAAACTTGAATGACACAAAACACTTAGATGTTAATTGAAAGAGACACGTTGATTGATGGAGTAACCATTAAAATATCCTTGCTGAGGTGTGGAATTTATATAAATTATATTTTTCAAATGAAAAATAAAATTGAACTTCTTAAAAGAAATATCCACATGGACACTAAAATTGAATATTGCATTATGTTATACTTTGTTCTACTAAATAATAAAATCTAGCAATACAACAAAAAAATTCCACATGCTAATTGGTTTCCTATCCTTTTTGGCATTATTTTCTAGGTTTATTTTACGTGCAAGAAGTTAGTCCATCTTAGGCTCATCTTTCTATCAATACGCACTGAGCATTCCTTACCTACCAGCCTCAACAAAAGAAAGCTCATATCTCATATATTTAGAAAATAAAGTGTGATACTAACAAAGAAATCATAACATCTCCTAATTATTTTGTTGCTGCATTGTGCAGAAGTTTTCATTGAGCAAAGGTGGTCATCTCCACACAATGTAAACCGCTACCCAACGAAATTTGAATGACTTGAAGCACTTACATGTTAATTGACAAAGCAACCATTAAAATCTCCTTATCGAGGTGTGGAATTTATATAAATTCCATTTTTCAAATGCAAAACTAATCTTAACTCCCTAAAAATGGAACACACCTAGACGTTAAAATAGAATTGTGCATTATGATATTCTTTTTTCTACTAAACAATAAAAACTAGCAATACAACAACAAACTGCCACATGCTAACTAAGTGCCTCTCCTTTTTGGCATTGTTTTCCATGTTTATTTTACATGGAAGATTCCAATGCCAGCTTCTACTCTACGGAGGAAGCATGTGCGGAGGAAGTTGTGCAGAGTTGGTTATGCGAAGGAAGTGTGTGCAGAGGTGGCTATGCGGAGGAAGCGTATGCAGAGAAAAAATATTCATTGTGCCAAAAGATTTGTATAGGGAAAATCAATTAATGAATAGTAGAAATAGAGACTATGCTACATCACAACTATTAATCTTATCTATACATACATCTTACATAATAATTCTTAAAAAAAATTATTCCTTTTTTATTCTCTTTTATCTTATCCTTAAATATCATTTTTTATTTTATCTTTAACTATCATTTATTGCAATTAAGGTTCCTCAAGAAACTATTTATGCTTTTTATTTTCCACACCATCACCATCGTTATGTGTATCATTATTCTATAATTTCATTATTCCACGCCCATGGGGCATAGAAAAATCTTATGAGTAGAAGGTTGTAATTTTTGTTTCTTTGTATTGACTTTAATAGTCATGCTTTAACTAAGCACAAATATTTGTCTCATGAATTCTTAATCCACATAACATAAATTGAATATCCATGTATATTATCAATATCTTTTTATTAGTCCATACCTCTGGCATAACAGGGACTATTGGGATCGATACACGCTGAAATCATATTAAATGACTTCAACCAACTAATACATTTCATGTTTTAACCAATGTTTAAAAAAAATATGCTTTCAAACAAAATTTTATCCAAACATTCAGGTTGCACCTCTTATTGCCAGGGAGACTTCATGATTTTGATAAAACTTAAGATAATCGGTTTGAAATTTAAAAAAATACTTAAAGTTTCAATTCTATATTGCCGGGGAGAATGCAAGATTTTGATGAAACATAGGATAAGAAATTTGAAATTTCAAAAATGCATTAAATTTTCAACGCTATACCTATGGCGTATTGGAGCCATCAGTCCCCTCAGGCAGACATGTGTCTGTGATGATTTGCATGTTGATGGCATGTGGTTGTTTGCATGTTGTCCAGCTAGCTGCTGACAAGGCCACTATAACTGTTAATTACGAAGGTGAAGAGTAGTTTCTTGTCGGAGAAGTACCTTCTTGTAGAAGAGATCTCATCAATGGTGTTGATGAAGATGAGGGAAATTGCAGAGGCTTACCTTGCTAGTTGAATT
This sequence comes from Pinus taeda, assembly GCA_000404065.3. Classification (NCBI taxonomy): domain Eukaryota; kingdom Viridiplantae; phylum Streptophyta; class Pinopsida; order Pinales; family Pinaceae; genus Pinus; species Pinus taeda. The sequence goes on along the minus strand of APFE030683038.1, from coordinate 55,946 downwards.
GGGTTGCATTCTGTAAGTTGGAATTGGTGTTGATGAAGATGAGGGAAACTATAAAGGCTTACCTTGCTAGTTGAATTGGGTTGCATTTTATAAGTTGCACTCTGTAAGTTGGAATTGGGCTGCATTCTACAAGTTAGAAGCAGGATACATCATGGATAAATTTAAAAAATGCATTAAATTTTCAACGCTATCCCTGTGGCGTATTGGAGCCATTAGTCTCCTCTGGCACACATCTGTCTGTGATGATTTTCATGTTGGTGCCATGTGGTTGTTTGCATGTTGTCGAGCTAGCTGCTCACAAGGCCACTATAACTGTTAATTACGAAGGTGAAGAGTAGTTTCTTGTCGGAGAAGTACCTTCTTGCAGAAGATATCTCATCAATGGTGTTGATGAAGATGAGGGGAATTGCAGAGGCCTACCTTGCTAGTTGAATTGGGTTGCATTCTGTAAGTTGGAATTGGTGTTGATGAAGATGAGGGAAATTATAGAGGCTTACCTTGCTAGTTGAATTGCGTTGCATTCTATAAGTTGTACTCTGTAAGTTGGAATTGGGCTGCATTCTGCAAGTTAGAAGCGGGATACATCATGGAAGTTAATCGTGGCCAAGCTGGATAGATTGTGGAAGCTGGATAATTGTGTTTGAGTTGGGGCCGAGCACCGCTTGTTACTTATTGGATCATTGGGCTGGAGAGATCCGTTGCAAAAGGCTACAAGGCGATGCTAGTGTACGAGGATCTTTATGGCAACTACGAGGTGACGCTAGCGTACAAGGATCTTTACGATGATATTTATGAAGATATGTTCATGTTGTCGAGGAACTAGGAATCAAAAAACAAGACTATTGAGAAATTCATGGTGGTTGCTGCTAGATAAGGGATTGACCCTAGAAATCTAGAACTCATTTTTAAAAAAATTTCAAACTTTCCCTTTTATTTTGGCTAGCTTTTGCACTGACTTGGAGGAATTCTTGGAGGGTCATAAACTAGAAAATAACTAGAATTTATCCCACTAAATTGGTGTAATTCAGAAGAAATCATATCGCTATAAAGGGTGGGGAAATAAAATCCCCTATTCTGCATGAACAAGTGAGAACCAGCCATGTCACAATAAGTTGTTCCTTATGTCTATCATTGAGTTAAACAAGTGTGCAAAGTGCAAGTGTCTCCTATATTTCTTTATGAGTGAGAGGGGAGCTTGAATCCGGATCTTCCGAAAGAATGGAGATAACAAAAAATCTATTTTATGAATCTCTCTATTTTATGTTATATGTTGTGAATGTACTCTATTTTGTTTTGGAAGATAGGGTAGCCGCATATATGTTATGAGCACATTATTTATTGTTTTTGGTGAGGACTTTGAAGTAATTTCTTACTATAGGACATATTATAGAATGTTGGGATTATTTAGGTCAAGAATGGTGTGAAAAGGCATGTAATAAAATGTAGCTTACAAGTTAAAAGGGAGAGGAGAGTAATAGTGGAGGAATATTTTATTTAGAGATATTTTGGAATTTTACAGTTAGGGAGAGGTTAATTATTCACCTTGGTTAATTGTTCACCTTTTTCTTGACATTTCTTTTGATATTTCTCTTGTGAGATATTTTCTAAATATGTAACTCACATAACAAGATATTTTCGAAATATGTAACTCACATAAGTTTAGCGAGACATAGCTCAGGATATCTAGATTTTGAATTTTATTGATATTTTTATTTTGGTGCTAGGTTTTAGTAATGTTTCGAAATAAAAATGGCCTCGAACTGACAACAAGAAAAGGTTAATGGATAAGTTCAGCCAACTTTGTATTTCATTGATGCAGAAAAAAATTGGAAGGGTTTGACAACAGAAACCAATGCCACGAAGATTACTCATTTGAATTCGTTAGATTGAGTGTCCAAGATTGCAGAGATGGAAGGCAACTCGATTGAGATCCCAAGAATATCAGTTTGGGATTAGGGTAATATAGTTATCACAGAATTGCAGTAACAAGCTTTCACTAAAATGCAGATATGTGAAGACAAATAGTTCAACGTGATTAATTTTATCAGATTGTTGAAGGCTTAAGATGGTTGAGAACAATGCACAAAAGAGCACATGTCAAAGCTAGTTCCATGTGTAAGTCAAAACATAGTTTCACCCTTCTGGTTAATAGCTGGGCTACCTTACCATGTTGTCCAACGACGAAGAAAGAAAGGAATTGTAAAAGAAAGCTGTGTTGTCCAACGACGAAGAAAGAAAGGAATTGTAAAAAAAATTACATGCAAGATCGCTAATCCATTCCAAAGGCAAGTCAATTATTCCAAAGTCATGCGTGTGCATGTGTGTTGTGAAAGATATATTGTATATAGTTGAAGTCCAGAGATAAAAAAAACACATTTTATTTTTCTTTCTTTCAAGCAAGAGATTTTCTTTTATATAAAAGAACACTAAATTTTTTATTTCAGCTACTTAAAAGTTTCCAATTTACATTTATCAAGTAGATTATAAAATTTAAAAGTTTGCACTTTATACTTATTCAACGGATTATAAAACTTAAAAAGTTTGCAATTTATATTTACCGAGAAGAGTACAAGGGTTTGAATGATGTATTCATTTTTAACATTATTATGGAAAGTATTTAGTTGTTTATATATGTATTTTAGTGTGATTAGGAATAATTTCTTATTTAAATAATGTAAATAAATTAATTTTTTTAATTGACTGAAACTATTAATATAAGAATATAATATTTTATATTTCAATTATTTATTTGACAAACAACAATACTAGTATTAGTTTAGGGAATGTTTGTTTATTAGAAAAATATATATATATATATATATATCAAATTAATATCATCTAACCTTGGGTTCTTTTAGTGATAGTTTCATAAGTAGCACAATTTATTATATTATCTTTTAGTGATATAAACTATATATATATATTGTAAATTTAATATCATTAACTTATATTAATTCTTTAATGATTAAAAAAATATTATATATTTTAATTTATATCATTAACTTGGTTTTTTTAGTGATAGTTAACGCATAATAGCAACAATTACATTATATTTATTTTTTAGTGAAGTTAGCATAACATAGCACATCTACATTATCTTTAATTATTTCCTATCTATATTTCTTTCATTTAATCAATTAAAAATTATTGAATTTAATATATTAATTAAAAATTATTATTTCAAATAAAAATCAATCTAATTAAAACTAACCATAAATAATTTACCCTCATGAAGGAATGGAAATTTCCCGATCAACAAATTATATATATACTACAAATGTTACGAGATCACTATATATATTACAAATGAGATGAGATTAGTATGAATAACCAAGCATATAATCAGCGTATCCACCCATCACTCTCACATACAGTAGAAACTCCCCAACCCACAAAAAAGTGTCCCTTTACAAAGGAAATAAGTGGTAAACAATTGAAACTACCTCATATGCATTTTCTTTCTGAAAAAATGGTCTGTTTTCTTTTTCAAATGGAAAAATTCTAAAAATATAATTATTCTGTACCTTCACTATACTTCTGCCAAAGTACCAATCTCCCACAACCTGTGTAATTAATCATCATTGTAGAGTTTGATGCGAACCATGTGTCTTGATTCTCTGATTGGCGGCAATGCAATAATGAATTAATAAACATGCCCCCTAGAGCACTTCAACTTTTCCAATGCATTTAGCATCTCCATCCTATAACCTTGTTATATCTCGAGTCGACTTGATGTGTAATTTACTGGATTTTTCTTGCAATAATTCCAATGGATTTTGCTTGAAATAATTCCAATGACCATTATGATCATCTTTTGTGAAAATATGGTTAATATGCCAAAGTATTATAGGTTCAATTCCAGATGAATTTGGGCGTCTGAATATACCACGGTTTCTTTCTTAATAACAATATGTGTCCAACTATAATTTAATTTACGGGAAGAGTCAGCTCAGTTGTATTCGATTTTTCAACTTTGTGTAAAAAGAAAAGAAAGAAATCAAATTTTCATGCATCTTCACTGAAATTGAAGCATGCTTACTGTATTAATCATGACTTGAATATAATTTTCAAGTATCTGAAATGCTTACATTAATCACGACTTTACTTAAATATAATTTTCATATGCCTGAAATGAAATTTCGTGCCTACCTTACCATTAATCAAACTTTTACTTTTTTACTTGAATATACCAGAAATGTTGTATTTAAATTTTAACATGAATGCCAGCTACCGAAACAATAATAATAATGGAAACTTGCCAGTGCACATGGATTGCTATGAGATAACCAAAATTTCCACTGAGGTAACCAAAATTCCCACTCCCTGTAAATTTATTTTTTGCTCTCCCATTTGCGGTGAACACAACTAAGGTTACAATTTTCCTCATAACCTGCCTCATCTTGGGGCAGTCATTAATCATGACTTGACTTTAGTATAATTTTCATGTATCTGAAATGCTTGCTACATTAATCAGGACTTTACTTGAATATAATATCATTTTAATGTATCTGAAATGAAAATTTCAAGCATACCTTACCATCAATCAATTTTTCACAGAAATGCTGGGTACATTAATCATGACTTTACTTGAATATGATATGATTTTCATGTATCTGAAAACCCATTAATCAAATTTTTACGGAAATGCTTGCCACGTTAATCATGACTTTACTTGAATATAATATGATTTTCATGTATCTGAAATCGAATACCTTATCATTAATCAAACTTTTACTTGAATATAGCAGAAATATTGTATTTAAAGCTAAGTTCTCGAACCAATAATAATAATAGAAATCTGCCGGTGCACATGGATGACTGTGAGGTAACTTGATGTAGGAGCATCCCATTAGGGAGACGAAAGATGGACAATCTGTGTTGATTAAGAGTCCATTTGTTTTGATTAAGTTCACTTTTAGTTAGTTTTATTTTTATTTTTAAATGAAGACTGTTATAGCCAAAATTTTTATTTATAAACTGAATAGTAGTTAGAATAGGATTTGTTTAAAATAAGTTAGAAATGACAATGAATGAAACTGGAAAATAACTACAATGTAACTGAGGGTGGTTTCTCAATAGTGTGAGGCTGCCAGCAAGCATAAATAGGCAACCCAAAATCAAAAGTGAGGTTGTTGCCATCTAGATGAAAAAAAGGAAAGAAAGCATAACTCTGATCAATTATTTGTTTTTATGAATTTAAAGAAATATTATAGGTATTCACTATTTCAGAAGCAACAAGTATAAATTACTGTGCATAGCAATTAAACAACAAATTGTGGGATTAACATTCAAACTGTGCACTGAGACTGAAAGGATCAAATATGATAGAGCCAAACCATCCAGGTACATTACCAAATACATACTATTTGATTTAAATTAGAAATTTACATTATATATGTATATATATATTCATCAGGTCCATGGAAGTACAGGACAGAACTTCCAGATTCCACACAGGTCTCAAGACACATATCCCTCAAAAAAATAACCAACAGTCCTTCTTACAAATGTGATAGGCCGAGGAGTGTTTCCACAACTAAGATATACCAAAGTAGTACACAGACGAAACAACAGACACGACAACCAATAGCAAAAGGCCGAAACACATTCTCAGAACATAAAGCAAAATCAGCAGGATGGGCTCGTTGCACAGGAAGAAACCAAGTATCGACAGACCAACAAATTGAAACCCCAAGTGTTAAACAACTATAGCCCGAAACCAAAATGCAAACATAGAGCGTAGTCAAGGAAGGACCCTACCCAATTTAAGCACATCAGACCCAAATCTTCGAGGATGAGACCGTGGCTTTTCATCCCTGAGATCCAGCCCCTTGCAGCCACAACAAAGAGGAGAGGGATACCTGCACAGTGACAAGAAGATTGTCAGAGAGGAAGCATAGCTATATAGCACACAAAAACACCAGAGAAAAAAACAAGGAACTTGACTCACGATGAACACCTAAAGGGGAGGCTAGACTCCACAACTGAGCCAAGAGTTGAAACCCCAACCTGAGCGCAACCAACGGACGAAGTGCCATGATATCACAGCTTGCTCACCAGGAGCAAGGTCATTAATAAAAACTACAGGAAGGAGAAACAATGGAATCAGAATAGAGTTTTTACCTGTCAAATAAGCAGCCAAGCTATCGATAAGATTAATAGGTGGAGGGTTTCTGAAATGCGACGAAAACCTAGTTAGAAAGCATCACCTGCAAGTTGTAAAAGAATCGTTCACAGACAGTCGAAATAAGGCATACCTAGAATGACAAACCAAACCTAAGACCTCCATGGAAAACCAGGTGTACAGAAGCCACCAGTTCCAACAAAAAACATTCATAACTAGCAAACGATAGAGGACCGGAACTAGAGAACAACCAAGAGGATAGCGGGCAATAGAGACCCATCTTCTTCCAGAGTCAAACTAGATGAGCCACAGAGGAACAAAAGCATAACTCAAACTAACAACAACTCAAATGAGCCCAAGTCGAGCCATACCATAGACATCGTGCTCACACAAAACAAGACCAACCTCGGGCTGGATGCGCATTGAAGGTGCCATAAACCCTCACCAAACTTTGGCGTGTGCCAGCGAGGGAACGACCAAGGACAAGCCATCTGCCACGTAAGTCTTGCCACACAACCATCTCGGGATCGCCATCAAATTTTGGTATCAGAGAAAGTTCTTTTCTCAGAAGAAAAAAATGGAAGTAGGAAGAAGAGGTCAAGGTAGAGCTATCAGGAGAGTAACCGAAGAAGGGTTGCGAGAAGAAATTAGGATCCTAAGTGCATTATTGGTAGCAGTGAATGTAGGGAGGCATAGGGATCCAGAAGGCAGTGATGACAGTGAAGAATAAGTTGTAGCCATGATGGATGGGTTAGACGAAGAGGGACAAGAGATAAAATTATTGAGATCATTTTTGTTGCGAAGTGGAGTTTCACATTGGTACTTATAAGGATAAATTAACTTGTGATGTCATGCCAATGGATGTGTGCCATATACTGTTGGGCAAACCATGATAGTATGCCAGGAAAGTTGTCCATGATGGGAAGACAAACTGTTACAAGTTTTCTAAGGATAAGATAAAGCATACGCTAGTACCCATGAAAGAGTAGGATAAAACAGAAAATGGTGGAACAAAAGCATTACAGTTAGGAGGAAAACAATTTCTATAGCAAATTGGAGATGATGAGGTAAAATATGCAATTGTGCAAAAGCCAAGAGCGGTGTTAATCCATACTGATATTACTGACTTTCCTGAGGAGATAAAGGATATGCTGCACGAGTTTAGTGACATTGTGGCGGATGATCTACCAGATAAATTGCCACCAAAAAGGAGTATCAATCACCATATTGATTTCATTCCAGGGGCTAGTTTACCAAACAAAGCTACTTACCGGATGAGTCCAAAGGAAAATGAAGAGATCAGGGAGCAGGTACAGGAGTTTTTGGATAAAGGGTTGATTTGGGAGAGTTTAAGTCCTTCTGCGGTCTTAGCTGTATTAGCTCCCAAGAAAGGAGGTGAACGGCGGATGTGTACTAATTCTCGAGCAATTAATAAGATCACTATTAGGTACAGGTTTCCTTTACTGCGAATGGACAACATGATGGAATGTTTGAGTAGAGCGGCATATTTTTTGAAGATTGATTTGAAAAGCGGATATCACCAGATTTAGATTTGTGAAGGGGACGAATGAAGACAACTTTCAAGACCAATGAAGGCCTGTATGAATGGATGGGCATGCCATTTGGACTGAGCAACGCTCCCAGTACATTCATGCACTTGATGAATGAGATGTTGAAGGAATACATTGGGAAGTTTGTGATTGCATGTCTAGATGATATCCTTATTTTTAGTAAGACGAAGGAAGAACATTTCTGACATGTCAGGTATGTGCTAGAAAAGTTGCAACAAAACAAATTGTTGTTAAATTTGAAGAAGTGTACTTTTTTTAAGAAAGAATTGATTTATTTAGGATTTGTGATTTTGGAAAACGAATTAAAGATGGATATAGAAAAGGTTGCAGCCATAGTTAGCTGGCCATGCCCCAGGAGTTTGTTTGAAGTGCGGAGTTTTCATTGGTTGGTGAGTTTTTATCAAAAAATTATAAAAGATTTCAGTGGGATTTGTGAAACCATGGTGGATACCATTAAAAAGGCAAATCAACCTTTTCATTAGACATAATTAGCGGAAAAGAGTTTTCAGCTGCTGAAAAAGAAGATCACCGAAAGACCAATTTTGAGGTTGCCAGCTTTGAACAAACTTTTTCAAGATCGTTGTGATGCTAGTGGGATAGCCATTGGAGCAGTACTCAACCAAGAGGACAAGCCAGTGAATTATTTCAGCGAGAAGTTGAATGAGAGTAGGCAAAAGTATATGTCTTATGACAAGGAATTTTATGCAGTGGTCCAAGCACTGAAATATTGGAGGCATTAATTGATGGCGAATGAATTTGTTCTTTTTTTAGACAATTCTACATTGCAGTATGTTATGCAATAGCACAAGCTGATCCATAAACATGCGAAGTGGGTGGAGTACCTCCAAATTTTTACAATTGTATTGAAACACATCAGCAGTCAAGCCAACAAAGTGGCATATGCATTAAGCAGGACAAATTTGATTTTACAAGAATGCAGAGTGTAAGTGTTAGGATTTGAGCATCTTAAGGATATGTATGAAATAGATGCAGACTTTAAGGAAGTGTATGAAGCTTGCCAAAATCTGTTGTTGAGAGAAAATAGTTCATGGCTAGACTATAACATACAAGAAGGATTGCTATTCAGGGGAGGACAATTGTGTATTCTGGAATGTTCGATGAGGGAAAACTTAATCTAGGAAAAACATAGTGGGGGTTTAGCTGGTAATTTTGGCATTGATAAGACTTTGGATCAAGTGAGCCACTTCTATTATTGGCCAAAAATGTGTAGATATGTACAAAGATTTGTGGCTAGGTGTAATATGTGTCAGCTTGCGAAGGGACACAGTCAAAATATAGGATTATATACACCCTTGCCTATTCTGAACAGACCATTGGACTCAGTCAGTTTAGACTTTCTCTTACGTTTGCCAAGAACATAGAAGGGGTTCGATTCAATCATGGTGGTGGTGGATCGCTTCACCAAGATGGTGCATTTCATTCCCTGTAGGAAGACCAACGATGCCACACATGTAGCACACTTATTCTTCATAGAGATGGTCAGATTACATGGCTTGCCGAAGTCTATTGTTTCAGATCAGGATGTGAATTTCATAGGTCATTTTTGGTGGACTTTGTCGAAAAAGAAAGATACCAAACTAAACTCCAACTCAACTTATCATGCATAGACTAATGGGAAAATTGAGGTGGTGAACTGAAGTCTGGGAAATGTGTTACGTAGTCTAGTTGGTGAAAATTCACGACAATGGGATTGCGTACTTGGACAAGAAGAGTTTTCTTATAATGATTCACCCAACAGGAGTACAAGTAGAAGTCCTTTCCAGATCCTATACGGGATGCACCCCCATGGTGTGCACGAGTTACGGGATTTGGGTCGGGTGGAATGAAGGACAGTTGAAGGTGAAGACTTCGCAAAGGTGATCAACAAACTTCATGAACAAGTGAAATTCAAATTACAGGACAATAGCCAAAGGTATAAACAAAAGGCAGATTTAAAATGGCGGGAAGTGCAATTCAATGTAGGGGACCTGGTACTAGCACATCTACATAAAGAAAGGTTTCCTAAAGGCGAATATAACAAACTGAAACTGAAAAAAATAGGACCTTCGAGAATACGGCGAAAGTTTTCCATGCATCTGAACTGCAACTACCCCCGGGTATAGGGATCTCACCCATCTTCAATGTGGCAGACTTGTACCCTTACATTACTGCTAATGTGGAGGAAAAATTGACAGAACACACACGGGACACCCAGGGAGAGACTGAGTCATTGGTCAAATAGATGCCTCTAGCCAAGCCCTTAGAGATCGAACAAATCTTGGATACTGAGGTGGCCAGGTGGACTTGACAGAAAGGGTACTTACAGTACCTGGTCAAATGGAAGGACCATCCAATTGAGGACAGTTCTTGGTTGGATGCAGGCAGATTCAAAGCTTCGGGTACTTGATTGAATATATCATGGATAGGAGCCATGAGATTCATTCACCTAGGGAGCCTAATGCAGGAGAATCCAACTAGGGAGGCGACAACTAGAGAAGTTGTTTTGATTAAGTTCACTTTTAGTTAATTTTATTTTCATTTTTAAATGAAGGCTATTAAAACCAATGTTTTTGTTTATAAACTAAAGTAGTTAGAATAGGATTTGTTAAAATAATTTAGAAACGAAACTGAATGAAACTGGAAAATAAATATAAGGTTACTGAGGGTGGTTCCTCAACAGTATGAGGTTGCCAGCAAACATAAATAGGCAACCCAGAATCAAAAGTGGGGTTGTTGCCATCTAGATGAAAAAAGGAAAGAAAACATAAGTCTGAACATTTTTTTTTTTTTTTTTATGAATTTAAAGAAAGCTTACAGGTATTTACTGTTTCAGAAGCAACAATTATAAATTATTGTGCATAGTAATTAAACAACAAATTGTGCGATTAATATTCAAAATGTGCACTGAGACTGAAAGGATCAAATACGACAAAGCCAAACTATCCAAGTACATTACCAAATACATATTATTTTATTTAAATTAGAAATATATATATATATATATAGCATATATATATATATATATATATAATATATAATATATATATATATATATATACATATATATATATATATAGATATATTATAATATATATATATATATTATATATATATAATATAATATATATATATATATATATATATATATATTCATTAGGGCCACAAAAGTATAAGGACAAAACTTCCAGATTCCACACAGGCCTCAAGACACATAGCCCTCAAAAAAATAACCAACAATCCTTCTTACAAACGAGATAGGCTGAGGAGGGTTTCCACAACCCAGACAAACCAAAGTAGTACACAGACAAAATAACAGACACAACAACCAATAGCAGAAGGCTGAAACACATTCCCAGAACAAAAAAACAAAATCGATAGGATGGACTCATTACATAGGAGGCAACCAAGTGTCAACAGACCAACAAACTGAAACCCCAAGGGTTAAACAACTATAGCTCGAAACCAAAATGGAACCACAGAGCACAGTCAAGGAAGGACCCTACTCGATTTAACCACATCAGACCCAAATCTTCAAGGATGAAACAATGACGTATCATCCCTGAGAGCCAGCCCCTTGCAGCCACAACAAAGAGGAGAGGGATACCTGCACAATGACAAGAAGATTGTCAGATAGGAAGCATAGCTATATAGCACACAACAACACCAGAGAAAAATCAAGGAACTTGACCCATGGCGAATACCTGAAGGGGAGGCTAGACTCCACAATCGAGCCACAAGTTGAAACCCAAACTTGGGCGCAACCAATGGCTGAAGTGCCATGATACCACATCTTGCTCACCAGGAGAAAGGTCGTAAATAAAAAATATAAGAAGGTGAAATAGTGGAATTAGAACAGGGTTTTTACCTATCAAATAAGCAGGCAAGCCATTAGCAAGAGTAGCAGGTGGAGGGCCTGTGAAATGCGACCAAAACCCAGTTAGAATACATCACTTGCAAGTTGCAAAAGAATCATTCACAAACAGTCGAAATAAGGCATACCAAGAATGACAAACCAAACCTAAGACCTCCATGGAAAACCAGCTGTACAGTAGCCACCAGGTCCAACGAAAAACATTCATATAACTAGGAAATGATAGAGGACCGGAACCAGAGAATAACCAAGAGGTAGCTGGCAATAGAGACCCATATTCTTCCAGAGCAGAACTAGACGAGCCATGAAGGAATGAAATCATAACTCAAATGAATAAAAATGCAAATGAGCCCAGGTCGAGCCATACTATAGACGTCGTGCTCACACAAATCGAGACCAACCTTGGGTTGGATGTGCATTGAAGGTGTCATAAACCCTCACCAAACCTCGGTGTGTGCCAGCGCGGGAAGGACCAAGGACAGGCCAGCTTCCACATAATTCTTGCCACACAACCGTCTCGAGATTGCCATCATAACCAAAACTCCCACTCCCTATAAATTTATTTTTTTCTTTCCCATTTCGCACGAACAATGAAGGTTGCAACTTTCCTCCTAACCTGCACCATCTAGGGACACTAAACTGCTACGGTGAAGTATGAATAGCATTATAAATATACATAGAGAGTCAATTGCTAAAAAGAATAAGAAAAAATAATGGGAAAATTACTTAATACTTTATAATACTGAACATTTGATTTTTCCAATCTTAAATAATACAAATCATTTTTTTTTTTTTAACAATGTCAGATACTTTTGATATTATAAAATCAGTAGCTTAAAACAGATACATAGGATTCCTAAGTTATGGCAGAGAGGAGCAAAACTGGGTACGCAGACCCTTTAACCTCTTTGCTGCCCAAAATGCTGAAATTAAACAAACAACGGCTATATTGCCTTACATATGCCCCACAGAGCAGACAGAATTTACAGGTCATAGGGAGTTTTCTGAGTAACTCAGATGTCGGGGAAAGGTTCTCTTCGGGCGCCACTGGCCTTCGTGGAGGCCTCAGCTTGAAAACTTTGAGTGAGGGCGTGGATTTGCTCCATAGCTTCCTCCAAGTGACTGCATCTGCCCTGCAAGTTTTCAATTTCTGCCATTTGTTTTTCGAGCTTCTTTCTCTTTGATCTTGAATCAGATTCGAAATCCTCCTTCAATTCCTTGAGCTTGCTCCTTAGCCTGTTATTCATGAAAGTGTGGGTCTTGCACATCGTGCAGTCCTTGCTAAAAAGCCCGTCAATGTTGATGGCTGGATCAGGAGGGTTCTGCTGGGCTGGCTGATCTGCCATGGTGATTGGAGGGAGCAGCGAGACAGAGCAGAGGGGAGAAGGCTTGGAGATGATGAGCACGAGGTGAAGAGACTGATAAAGAAGGAGCGAGGGGCGCAGAAGAGAGGGGGGAGACGTCCAAACTCTGCAGCTGTCTAACACAACCAAGTCAGTGAATGAAGAGAACTTTGAACAGAAGTGAAGATTTACCAGATGCGTGGGCCTCGACTCTGTCTCTCTGTTGCTGATGTCGAGGTTCAGACACCACTTCGGACTGTGATGGGCAGTAACCAAATGCGTGGGCTTGCTGGAGTTCAGAGAAGGGTCTCTTGAGAGTGAGCTGAGAGCATCGATAGAGCAGAGAGGCGGAAGACCCCTGCGCTTGGAGGGAGGGCCTGGGAGCGCCTTGGGCACCTTAAGTCTCCTGAGAGAGTAGATGGCGCTGCGCGTGGGGTTGTGGGGCGCCTGATTCACTTCATCTCTCCTGTAACAAGTGGTGCTATTTGCTGTATGAGACTCGATGCAGACTTGGAGCAAGAAGCTCAAAGCAAGGCTGAGAACTTCGGGGGAGGGAGAGGGAATATAAAGGGGACAGGAGAGGCGCTGTCTGGTCAAAGTATTTCCTTCAGAAATCGAGTAGGGGTCAGGGAGCGGATATGCAGCGAGATTCTCTTGAGTGGTGAGGTGACTAATACCAGCTTGGTCAGGATCGTGTTCATGGGAAGGGGAGGGAGAAATGGCGCAGAGGACGAGGGAAGTGATGGAAGGCGGCTGTGCGTGAAGGGATGAGGGATCGAGGATTGGGGAGGCGGTACTGTGGGAGATCATATTGATTATTTTTGAGATCTGTCCTGGTGGCTCTGATGGAAGAGAGGACTTAAGGAATGGCTCTGTCAATGATACAGTCATCCATGCAGACCTGGCCTTGCTTTAGTTTGACAGCTCTATTGGCAAAGGAGTCCGCCTCAGCATTATGCTCTCTGAGAACATGCCTGAAAGAGATTTCTCCCAGATCACTTAGATTGTCCATTATCCTGGTTCTGGTGTTGTTTAGTCCTTCCTTGATGAACTTATTCCCTGAAATCATGGAGGAGATTATAATGGTCGAGTCCCCTATGATGATAGCATTCCTCAGGCCCTTTTCTGAGAGAATAGTGGTGCCTAGGAGCAGGCTGTAGGCTTCTGCTGAGTTATTTGTAGCTTCCCCAAGACCCCATTCATAACTGCAGATCAGAGTTCCATGTTGGTCTTTTATTACGCCTCCTGCACCTGCAGCTCCAGGATTATGCTTTGATGCTCCATCGAAAAAGAGGGTGGGGCGGTTTTGAGCACTGATCCATTGGTGAACTTCTTCTTTGGTTCCCCTGAGCTTCCAGGAAGTTTGTTTCTTGTGAACTTTGCTTTTAGGCAGAGGGTTTTGGGAGTGGCAGATTTTGAACTTGTTGTACCAATCCTTTTCCTCTTGAATCCAGTTCGTCTGATCAGGAGTGGCGATGTAGTTCGCGCTGATTGTTTCAGAAATGCTGGCCGTTGTTTTTGCTATGATTGTGCCCATTCTTGGTTGGATGTTGTTGAAGATGAAGCTGTTCTTGGTGAGCCAAAGATTCCAACAGAGGGTGGCAGGGATGCATTTCCAGATTCTAATTAAATTAATTTTACCTCTTCTTTGGTGTGGATAATCTTTTTTCCAATTCTTCTGGAGGGAGTGGACCTGATCGTATCTTCCCCTTGCTTCCAAAGGACTGGTGAGCTGTTTCCAACAATTCTGAACCCATGGGCAGAGGAGAAAGGAGTGTTGGATTGTCTCTTCCTCAGCTTTGCAGAAGCAACAGATCGAAGGGCCTTGAATGCCTCTCTTCCTCAAATTTTCTGCAGTGAGGATTTTCCCTTTGAGAAGGGTCCAGTTGAAGTGTTTGACTTTAGGGATGCATTCAGATTTCCAGGTAGCTGTGTGGAGGTTCCAATTGGGGATTGGGTTGTTGTTCTGGAGGGATTTGTACCCATATTTGACTGAGAAAGACCCTCCACAGGGATCCCAAATGTAAGAGTCTTCTTTTTCCTTGTTGACTGGAGCTGTTCTTGAAAGAGAAGACTTTAGCTTGAGCCAGAGATCTTCAAGGTCCTGGGGTAAATGCAACTCTTGCCAATCTCTCCATCTGTTGTGGTTCCAAGAGGAGATGTCAAAAAGAGTGTTTAACCTTCTAGCTTCCATCCAATTCTGAAGAGGCCTGAGCTCAAGTTGGAGATTCCTTGGATTGTTGTTCATAATCCTATCCACCCAGATTTTGGTGTCCTTCCCATTGCCCGGGTGCTTGGACACATTCTTCCTGAAATGAGGCAGAACTTTTTTAATTAGGCGCCAAACTGAGGTGCAAGGTCTCTCGATTATTGGCTCGTTGAGAATGTTAGAGCTTGAACCGCTGAGATATTTTCTTTTTATAGCCTCCACCCACCAAGATCCCTTGCTTGAGATAATCTTCCATATTAGTTTTAGTCCCATGGCCTGATTGGAGAAGCTAGGGATTTTAATAGAGAGACCTCCTTTTTCATAAGGAAGGGAAACCTGCCCTCAGTTAACAAGGCTGAACTTTTTAGTGTCCTGTTTTCCTCCCTGCCAGAGGAAGCTGCGCATTATGAGTTCCATGTGCTTGTGGATGCTTGTTGGGGCCATCATCACAGCATATTGATAGATTGGCAGTCCTGAGAGGACGGCCTTTATAAGGACAGTTCTGCTTGCAAGATTTAGCCAGGTGACTCCCCAGCTTTGTAAGAGGCCTCTCATCTTCTCTATGTGTTTTGTCCAGACTCCTGCTTTTATGTGTTCCTTTGCCAATGGTAATCCCAAGTAGGAGAAAGAGCTCCAATTCCTTTGGAGAGGGATGTCAAAGATGTGGGATATACTTTTTTGGATTTGATGAGGCACGTTCCAAGTATAGATTTTGCATTTTCTGTTATTTAGTTTTCCTCCTGAGACCTGAAGGAAGGCGTCCAGGACTCTTTTGAATCTCCTTGCCATCAAGCTGGAGGCTCCCCCAATTAGGAGGGTATCATCTGCGAATAGTGAATGGTTAATCTCCTTTAATCCTCTTTCAATGCTTATCCCCAATATCTCTCTCTTAAGGCGGAGATCTTCGAGGTGAATGCTTAGAGTTTCAGCCATAATTATGAAAAGAAAAGGGGAAAGAGGGCATCCTTGCCTAAGTCCCCTGGAGCTTTTGAAGGAATTGCCTGGGCGGCCATTGATCAGCGGGGCTGTCCATGGGTCAGAGATGCATCCTCTTATGATATCGACTGCTTTAGAGGAGAAGCCAAATTTTCTCAGGGCTGCTCTTAAGAAGGAGTGATCCACTCGATCAAAAGTGTTGGCCATATCCAATTTGATGATCATGCCTCGTTCTCCCTTGATGAGGCTGCTGTGAATGGCTTCTTGAATAAGGATTACGTTGTCTATAATCTGTCTCTTGGGGACAAAGCCTCCCTGATTCTCAGAAATGATGATGGGGAGGAGGTTCTTGAGCCTGTTGGCAATGATCTTTGTGATGATCTTGTATGAGACATTACACAAAGATATGGGGCGGAATCTGTCGAAAGATTTGGGGTTAGCTTCCTTTGGTATCAGTGCAATGTGAGAGGATTTCGTGTAGTCCCCCACCTTATGTTTTCTGAATGCATTTTTCACCATTCTCACAAAGTCCTTTTTTATTATTTCCCAGTGTTGTCTGTAGAAAGCTACTGTGAATCCATCCGGTCCCGGGGCCTTGTCTTGTTGCATACTGAAGATGGCTTCTCTGATCTCCTCTTCGGTGGGCTCTTGTTCCAGCTCTTTGTTGTGTTCCTATTTGATTTTGCTTTCGATTAAACTTAGAAATGCTGAGCTGTCATGATGTTGAGGATCTGCTGTAAGGAGAGCTTGGAAGTGGTTGAAAGCTGCCTTTTTTATCTCTTCTTGATCGTGGAGGTCTCTCCCATCCACTTCTATTTTGTCGATATGATTTCTTGCCCTTCTTGTCTTGACGTTGTTGTGGAAGAAGGAGGTGTTCTTGTCCCCTGCTTTCAGCCAAAGGCAGCAGGACTTCAATCTCTGCTCCTCTTCCTCAATACGGTTTTGCCTGTATAGCTCCATGAACATGCTCTTCTCTTGTTCGATGTCATCAGTTGTGGGCTGCGATTGCTCTTTCTCTTTGTGCCATCTCTCTATTTCCGAAAGAAGATCGGATCTCTTCTTTCTCTCGGAGCTTGCTAGCTCTCTCGCCCACTGCTTAATGGCAGATTTTAGATGTTTTAATTTGGTTTCCTACACGTAGTGAGGTGAGCCGAGGATTTCTTTAGCCCACTGCTTTTGCACAAGGGTCCAAAATTCTTCGTAGCTGTCCCAGTGCTTGTTGTATTTAAAGGGAAGGGGGCCTAAATTTGTTCCCTTAGACAGAGAGAGGGTCACTGCTTTGTGGTCTGAGGCTGATCCGTGGACTGTGTAGCTTTTAATTGCCTGGAAGTTGCTGGCCAACCTTTCATGTATTAAAAATCTGTCTAACCTTTCTTTGATGTTCTGGGAACCTGCTCTTTTATTGGACCAGGTGAATTTGCCATTAGATAGAGGGGTATCTATGAGGTTGAAGAGCTGAATTATTGTTTCCAGCTTGTCTCTGAATGGATCTGGGTGGAAGTTGCCTCCGAATTTTTCCTCCACCTGCCTTATTAGATTCATGTCACCCCCAATGATTATTTGACTACTTTGAATGGAGGAGAGGTCTGCTTCTAAGCTGTTCCAACAGCTGGTTTTGTCTCTGTAGTGATTGGGTGCATAAATGTTATATATAGAATAGACCTCTTGAGTGTTTTTGCTCCTTAAATCTGTTCTTACCCACCAATTGCATAGCTGATGGTTGCTGATTTCCCACTTGTTTTTGTTCCATAGAGTGCCTATTCCCCCTGAGGCCCCATCTGAGCCTTTTGAGATGCCTGAGTAGTTTTTGAATCTTTGTGTTTGCAAAGTGAAGTCCTGCTCGGTTGATTTGGTCTCTTGGATTAGGAAGATATCTGGTTGTTCCTGAATCAGTAGATCCTTAAGTGCTTTTATCTTTAGGGAGGAACCCATTCCCCTGCAATTCCAAGAGACCAAATTCATTATTTCCCCATTGTTGAGTTGAGTCCTGCCTTCTCCTTGGCCTTCTCGCCATTTCCTTTTAGCTTGCCTAGAAAAGAATCCATGGGTTGCTGAGATCCGGTTGCCATCTCCTTTGCCGCTACTTCATCTCTTAGCTCTTTGTTTGATTTTCTGCCAGCTTTTCTCGGAGGGTCCGAAGGTTGGTTCGCTTCTCTTGTTTTGTTTCTGGTTTGGATTCTTTCAATGGTAGGAGTGGGAGAGAGAGGAGGGAAAAGAACTCAGAGAGCAGGGCGGGGGATTGAGGGAGAGAGAGAGGGGCCTCTGCAGACAGAGTTTCAAAGGGAATTGAGGAGGGGGGAAGTCTAAGAAGCGGGGGGGGAGGGGGAGGAGGGGAGGGGGAGGGAGGCTTGAAGACTGCGGGGCTGAAGAGATGGAACCCGGATTGAGATTTTTTCGTTTCACTTGTTCCCAAGAACCCCCTGCATTTTCCTCATTATGCTCCACATCAATTACTTTTAGCTTACTACATCTATTGGCAAAATGGCCGTACTCGTGACATACCTTGCATTTAAACAGAAGTTGCTCGTAGTCCAGCTGCTGTATGTGCATCCATTGGTCCACCTTGAGTTTGATTGCTTCGGGTAGTCCTTTCCCCAGATCGACCTCAACGCAAATCCTTGCGCATGCATGCATGTTCTCCCTTGGTTCTGATCTGTCTATGTATTTTCCGACTGCATTGCCAATAGCTTTAACGGATTCGTCTCCCCAGCAGTGAAGGGGAAGATGGGGCAGGCGCACCCACACAGGAACTGCATTTGGGATGTCCATTTCTGGGTCGAAGTCCAGGGTCCATCTGTTTAGGTAAAGCCCTCTCGTGTCCATGAAGTAAGGGCCATTGCGAAAGATGAGGCTCTTGTCTTCTTTTGATTCGAAAAGGAAGGTAAGAAAACCCCTTCCGCAGAACCTGATGGCGATCTTTCCTTGGATCATTGGGCTCCAGTTTCGCTCCACCCATTTTTTCACAGTGCGAGGAGAAGGCCAAAGGCCTGTAAGCTGACCGACGAGTCCTCTTTCAGATAGAGCTATTGCCGATTTTCTCGAGAGGGAAGGAGGTAAAATAACTTCAGGGATCTCATCTAATTTCTTGATAAACTTCGAGAGGGAGGGGCGGGGTCTGGGATCCGAGGGATTAGAGAGAAGCGAAGCAAAGGCTTCCTCAGGAGACTCAGAGGGCAGGGGCTGGGAGGCAGAGCCTGCCATTGCAGGCTCGCCTAAGAGGAAGAGGGAGGGCGAGCCAACCTTATGCTGCCATACCCCGAAAGAGATGCAAAAAGAGAGGCGCCCAGTGCAGAAGCGCGGATCCGAGGGCAGCGAGCAGGCGCAAGGAGAGGCTGGAGCAGGGCAGCAGAGCCCCTGCAGGCGGGCCTGAGGAGGCCTGCGCAGGCAGCAGGCTAGGTCAGAGGGCCAGGGCGCGCGCAGGCAGCAGCGCGGGCAGTCAAAAATCCAACACCCTCTCTCATTCTCACTTAAATAATACAAATCATTAACATCTGAAACTAGACCATATAAATAGATAAAATTTTATCTGTTGTAGCATAATGTTGGTTGCTTGACTATGCGTTGTTAGATTCTCTGTCAAATCGGCAGGGACTGCCACTGCTTGCAGTCCTTGTTTGGTATGTCTTTGTGTCTCATAGAGGTATCATGTGTAATTACCTCTAGTTGTTTAATAATGTCACAGTGTTGTTACTATATCCTCACATTAAAAGTGCATATCAATTATGTTTTTTTGTTGTAGGGATATTTTGTACATTAAAGATATATTATGTTATTTTCTATGACTTCTATAAATTCTATTGAACTCAATTCCTTCTAACTTTTATAAAATTTCAATATTGTTTTTTTTTTCCTTAAATATATTTACCACTTGTCTTTCATTGTTTATTAGGATGGCATTTATATTCCCTTTTATATCAATAGTTATGTTAACTCTTTCTCTATACGTGTTGAACTTTCTTTACTACATAGACATACTATGAAATAAATTATCCTCTGCTGTGAGAGTTCAATAAGGTAGTCATTCAACAATTCCTTTATTCATACATTATATTGAACATCTATATCATTACTCTTTTTCTTAATATTATTTAATTGGGTAGCTGAAAAAGGCTCCATCTCAGAGTTAGTGCATATCTTTTTAAATTTATTAAATGAGTATTATAAACCTACTTTCTTATATCATCAAAATAAAATAAAAAAATTAAACTAGATGATTGATAAACTACACTCACTTTTAATCTATGCTTAGTCCCCATATTTCTTTCCTCATAAGACTACCATATTGCATCTTAGGTGAACAAATGATCATATTTTATATATATATATATATATATATAACCTAGATGTCTCTAGAGGAAGGTATAAGTAAAGTGACTTTGCTTTAGTTATTTTCATAATTTTTTATGTTTTCTTTACCACTTATTCCTTCTACATTTTGTGTCTTAAATTTTTATTTTTCTATCTTTTCTTTTTTTTCTCTATTTCATTTAATATTTTTTATTTATAATTAATTTTTTTTTCAATTTTGTTTCTCCTTTTAATTACTTTCAAGTATTTATGCTTTCTTTTTTCTTTCTTTCTATATTCTTTTTTTTCTTTCTTCTAACTTTATTGTCAAGAAAACATCCCAATTGGTTTCCAATAAATGAGTTTCATATCCTTTATTTTTAATATCACTTTATTTGACTTTAGTACCATTTCTCTACGTATTCCCTTCACCTTTTGATAGTGGTATGAGAAGAGTATTTCCACTTTTGATATTCTCTAATTGCTTTTCCCCATTATCCTCCTCATCACCTTGATAGCTCTTCATATTCGAAGGTTCATTCCTTACCTTTTATTGAGATGACAATGCATTTAGAAGTCATATCCTATTTTCAAGTAGAAATTGCCTTAAACAATATGCTCATT